>JAPYYD010004802.1:0-12741 GCA_028551405.1 Uromys caudimaculatus | reverse complement strand
TATGCATTTCCTTTGTCTGTTTGATTGTGTTTTCTTGCACTTCTGCCTGTTTGATTGTGTTTTCCTGTAATTCTTTAATGGATTTTTGAATTTCCTCTTGAAAGGCTTCTCGTTGTTTATCCCTGTTCTCTTGCATTTCTTTAAGGGTGTTATTCATTTCTTTCTTAAAGTCTTCTATCATCATCATGAGAAATGATTTTAAATCTCAGGCTTGCTTTTCTGGTGTGTTGGGGTATCCAGGGCTTGCTGTGGTGGGAGAGCTGGGTTCTGATGGTGCCGAGTACTCTTGGTTTCTGTTCTTTATGTTCTTACTCTTGCCTTTTGCCATCTTGTTGACTCTGATGTTAGCTGATCTTACTCTGTCTGGTTGTGGCTTGCCCCTACTGCAGGCCTCTGTGTCAGTACTCCTTGAAGACCAGCTCTCTCTGAGAGATGTTTGTTTTGGAGAGCTGTGGCACTAGGTCTGCTCTGGGGTTCAGAAGGAAATCGGAAAGATCTTATCCCCAGCTGTCCCTTGGTTCCTATGCCCTGATGGCTCTGCAAGGGTCCCTCTTGGTCCAATGGGTTTGAGCAGAAGTGGTGGTTTTGCCTGTGCTCAAAGGTGTGTCAGCACTCCTGGGATACCCGCTCTCTCCTGGAGCCTTGTGGCCTAGGCTGGGGTCCCCAGGCACAGGCCCCTGGTGGCCCAGGCTGAGGTCTCCACCCACAGGTGGGAACCTGAAGGTTCAGAGATTTTGTGTTCCACAGCTTCTCAGGCACTGGATCCCGGCAGATCCAGGCGGGTCCAGGTGAGAGGTGTTGCTCCCCTTTATCCCACTCACGGCTTTCCCAAGCTCCTGGGAGGGTAGCTTTTTCAGGTGTTCGTTGGCTATGGACTCCTGGTGGTCCAGGCAGAGGTCTCCGCCCACAGGTGGAAACCGGAATGTTCAGAGGTTTTGTGTTCCCCGCTTCTCAGGTCCTGGGTCCCAGCGGATCCGGGCAGATCCGTGTGAGAGCTGTTGCTCCCCTTAACCCCACTCACTGCTTTCCCAAGCTCCTGGGAGGATAGCTTTTTTCCGGCACTAGTTGGCTAAGGACTCCTGGTGGCCCAGGCAGAGGTCTCCGCCTCCAGGGGGTTTCTATGCCCGCCTACCTCGGTCCCTGTGTCTCCCAGGTTTGGAGCAGTTCCTGGTGAGCTGTGGAGGTTGTCTTGGGCCCACTCCCAGCTTTTCCAAGCTCCTGGGAGGGTATCTTTGTTCTGGTGCTAATTTGCTATGGAGCCCTGTGGCCCAAGCTGAGGTCCCCGCTGCCGGTGGAAGTTCCTGTCCCTCAATCTCTGTGGCCCGCGGAAACCGGGCTGAATCGGTGAGCGCTGGGGCTCATTTTGCCCCCACTTGGGGCTTTTCCACTCTCCTGGGAGAGAAATTTTCTCCCGGCGCTGCTTGACTATGGAAACCCGGAGGCCCAAGCAGAAGTCTCCTGCCTCAGCCGCCCGCTGTTGGGATCCAGTGGGTTTCTATGCCCGCCTACCTCTGTCCCTGTGTCTCCCAGGTTCGGAGCAGTTCCTGGTGAGCTGTGTCTCAATTTAACTTTTTAAAAAAGGGATTTGAAATGGAATTACATTAATTTTTCATACAATATATTTTGATTATGATTTTCCCCTCCTTCAACTCCTCTCAGATCCTCCCCACCCCTGACAGCATTGCACTGAGGTTCACCTAAAGCAGAAGGAGGACAATTGCTCATCTACAGAGGTTCTTCTTGTCCCTTGAAGTGCTCTGCAATGGCATAGCTGTCACCACCAAAGAGTGCTATCCCAGCAAGCCAGCAGTCTTTAATCAGGTGAATCTTAGTGAAGACAGAGCAGGAGTTCTGATGGTATCCAGACACTCAGAGCATAGTTAGAAAGGCAGGGTCTCATTTTCTTGAAGACTCTATCACTCACTGCAAGTTGAGGTAAAACAAAATCTTCAGGATACTGAGAGGTAGTTGGGATGTGCTTTCCCGTTTCACACTTAGCATAGAGGGCATCTCATGGTGTGGAAGTAGGACCCAGTCAAGTATCATGGGCACACAGGCAAAGCCAAAATTGCCAGAAAGAGTCAATAAGGTTCAGTACTGATGTAGGAAGGGGCCAGGGAGTTCCCCCTTTTAAGTTTTAGCTGATATGCACTGAAGTGTGGTAATTTTCCATTGTTCATAAGCATGGAAGATACTTTCTTCTTGTGTGCTGTTATTTTTGCTTTGGTTTTGTAAGTCAAAATGAGTGTGCAGTCAGCTTAGCCTAAGAACGGCTGAGTTCCTCCTTCTGTTGATGACATCATCTTAGAACACCCTGATTTTCTGGTCCCTTCTGAGACCTATGATAAAGTTGAGGATGTTAGGTATTTGAGCTGCTGAAAGGAACGACGGTGAAGGAAGAGAAGTACAGACCAGCTCAAATGGACAGCAGGTCAGTTTCTCCTTATGTCAGCATAATTATGGACAGAGTTCAGTAGAATCTGACCCATAGGTGGAGGAAGCAGTGGGGACAGACACAATATGACGACAGAGATACCAAGGCTCTTCATCAGTTTTAGTCACCAGCCTGACTTCAACATGTCCAAATGTAGATTCAGTGACTTTACCAAAGGAGATCTTCATTTTTGTGAAGTAATCTAGGCAGTTGTTACCATAACTCATACGTAGAAGCTGTTGTCTATGACACCCAAATGACTGTTTTTTATGTCAAGCCAACGCAAGAGAAGCTAGGACATTTATTTATATTTTTCCTTTCTGTTGGAGATTCATTATGGAAGGATCATGTTGTCTGTTCAGTAGAGCAGACAAAGCTCTCATCCACTAGAAGATCAAAGCTGTGTGTTTTGTGGAGCTAACCACACAGCAGCTTCACATCAGCTTGTTGTGATATAGTTTCCACACACATTTCTTAAACACCTATGTACCCCCTCCATGTAAAGTCAGCAATGTTCACACCTGCATACATAAGGTAGACTTGGAGCCAGTTGTAATCAACCACACCCTTCCTGACTGTTTGTGGTATGACTTTGTCCTTTATTTTCTCTCCTTCCTAGATATCCCTTCTGCTTTTACAGAGAACATTTTATTTCTCCACTTATACCTTGATCATATTGTTTACAAAAATCTGATTATGACAGTATGCTTCATAACATGAAAAGTAAAATAAAAACTAATAACAATGAAATGTCTAATTTTTAATGTTTTCATTATTTGATTAGGCTAAATTCCTTAAATCATTAAAAGGCTTTTCAAGGCAGAATGACTCTATAATTCTAAGGCACTTAATAAAACATTGTTCACTTGTCATTTAGCAAGATTTACCAACTTAGAGCACCAGAAGCCTCCATGGACGGATCATTTTGCAGTTTATTTACTGCCCCAGTTAGTTCCCAGGGTTGTACTTACTTTGTTGCCTGGGATGATCAACACTTGACCACAAATTTTTTAAAACATTTTTTTTTTATGTGTATGGCTAAATTACTCAGAAAATGTGGTGTGTGTGTGTGTGTGTGTGTGTGTGTGTGTGTGTGTGTTTTACAGGTGTGTGTGCCTTCCTGTGGAGGCCAGAGGTTAACGTTGGCTACCATCCTCAGCCACTCTCAACCTTGTCTTTGAGTCAGTCTCTTACTGAATCTGATTAGAGCTCATCCATTTGTAAAACTAGCTAGCAAACAAGCCCCAGGTATCCTCCTGCCTCAGCCCCACCAGGAATTACAAATGCCTGCTGTCACATGCACCTGGACTTTGGATTCTCATGCTTGTAGTGTAGGCACTTTACTTAGTGGACCACCTCTCTAGCTCTCACACAAGTCTTTTGTGACTCTGAATAGAATTGTTTGTTTTGATTTTCATGAATGTCCCCCTTAATCACAGAAACTCCTTGTGTATTACGCAAGTTAATATTATCATTTCTGCATATAAAATTGTTGTTTGTTAAAATCAGGAGTAAACAAAACAGAAGTATTCTCTTGGGAGAAGAGGGTGCAGTGAGGATTTGGCACTCATGTCTGAGTTGGTTAAATGAGTGCATCAACAGGAAACTCAAAGCAGAAAGAGGACAGATAGAGGCCTAAAACAAGGGACCCTCCTCCTCCTCCTCCTCCTCCTCCTCCTCCTCCTCCTCCTCCTCCTCCTCCTTTTCTTCTTCTCCTCCTCCACCTCCTCCTCCTCCTCCTCCTTCTTTTCTTCTTCTTCTCCTCCTCCTCCTCTTCCTCCTCCTCCTTCTCCTCCTCCTCCTTCTCCTCCTTCTTGTTATTGTCATATCTCATTAACATAACTCTGGATACTGGAAGTCTAAGACCAGCTGATCTTTTTGCTGGTTATTTGCTTCACTCCTTGCCTTCTTGGCGGCCATTCCTTCCATGTGACCTTATGGTCTTCTCTCTGAACCTTTCTGAGTCCTAATCTCTTGTTATAAGGGCAACTGCTGCATTGGTGGAGAATCGTTCTTACTTTCTCATTTTGCCTTCATTATTCTAACTAGCCCTGGCAAAATGAAGATATTCTGGAAAGACACTTGTTCTTTCGATCTGACTACCAGATTATTGCAGCTACGGACCCCAGAGAAACAAGAATTTCCTTCTGGGAGAAAGAAAAAGCACCAGTCACAGAGGGAATTTGTCTCCCAGAAAGAGATGAACAACTTTTCAGACAACTTCACAGAATCAGTCTAAGGCTCCTATAAAGATGGGTCAATGGTGTGGGAAACTATCCTTTGATTAGGACTGTTTAGATGCTCATATTCTTGTCTCTACATTTTATTACACGTCAGTACCCCAAAGCTAGATGTTCCTGGATATCTTTCCCTCTATCCACATTTCCTTAGTCACATTGAAGAAACTTCTCTTTTCTTTGACTCACTAATTATTTGACTCTTTTACTTGACTTATTATGGATGGGCCAAATTCAGTAAAATACACAGGACATAGGGTCACATAAATCAGAGAGCTAAGACTGGAGCTCAGGACATACGATTTCTACTCATAAAGACTTCTTGTTGTCCCACCCTACTCAGGGAGCCCTGCTTCACTCTTGTGTCTCTTCTAACACCAACCCTTAGCAGGGAAATTGAATCAAATGTTCTCCTATTAGCCACTCTAAACTGCTGCAGCTAAGCGATGCTTTACAAAGAATTGGTTTTCCACCCACGCCTACTGTAGACATTACTCTTCTCTGTACTGCCTACTCAACTCTGTATAAGTTGACTATCCTTTATCCAAAATGCTTAGGCCCCACAGTGTTTCAGAATTTTAAAGACGTTGGAGTATATGCATGTGTATAATAAAATATTAGAATTGGACGCAAGTCTAAACACAGTTTTTCACATTTACCTTATACATATAATATGAAATAGTTTGCAATAATGTTTTTAGTAAGCTTGTGTTTTTAACTGTGACCTGTCCTGAGGTCAAATACCTGTGACATCTTTCTGTGGCATCTTGTTGATACTTAAAAAGTTTTGAATTTGGGAATAGTTTGGGTTAAGGATGCTCAACTTGTACATGCTACATCAATGCAATAAAGGAATAAAACCTTCCTTTGCATCAGTGTCAGTGAGAAACCATCCTCACTGTATAAGCTTTAATGAGATAGCTTTGACGGGGTATTATTATCCTTCATGCTGAATGCTTTACTGTGAATTGATGGATGATGGCTTTTTATAGTGGACGGATGCTGTATCAGTTTTCTTCTCATTGCTGGGATAAACACTACTACCAAAAGCAACTTAGGGAGAAAAGGGTTCATTTGGCTTTCACTGTCATGTTACAGCCCATCTATATGAGACCCCAAAGGCTGGACCTCAGGCAGAAACCTGGAGGCAGGAACACAAAGCAGAGAATACAAAGGAACACTTATTACTAGCTTACTGTCCATGGTTTGCTCAATTACTTTTTAAATACAGTCCTAGAGATGGTACTGCTGACAGTGGGCAACAGACACTATGATGGTCATCTTGGTCACAACTTGGCTGGATGGAGAGCCATTTAGGAGATTAGTGAAGCTTACTTCTGGGTATGTCTGTGAGGCTGTTTGGAGGATGACTGGTCTGTGAAACAGCAGTGATGGAGAAAGACTTGCCCTGAACGTGGGCAGCACTGTCCAACTGATTGAGTTAGAGGACAGAACAAAATGGAAGATGGAGGAATTTAGAGGTGACAGCAAGCTCCATTGTTTTCATGATCAAGTGTGTCTATTGTGGCCGTTATCTGTGGCCACCAGACTGGAGCTTCATCAGAATTTAAAAGTGAATCCATACTTGCAACTTTTCAGGAGTTCTAGACATCTAGCCTTGGCCTGGGGTTGCTTCCCTTCTCTCTCTTGTTTTGAGGCTTTCTAGACTAATCATTTATGGGATTTGCTGGCTCTTCATCATATGGCTAGCCACTGTGGGCCTATTTGGCCTCCAACTGTGTATCAAATCTAATAAATTCATGTTTGTAAATGCACATATTCTATTGGTTCTATTTCAAGACTACGGAATAATATACCACAAGTGGTCCTCTGTGAAGGGTACTCATGTTACAAAAGAGAACTTGCTTCTATTCAATCCTTTATGGATCATTAATTGGCCAGTAGGGAAGGCTTATTAAACACACACACATTCATTAAGAACAGATTAAATATTAATTTTCAGCTAAGTATAATGAGATGGTACAAAAGCATGTTAAGGCTGCTGAACATTTGGGTGAGAGGAAGACCTGAACAGAGTGGATTATATCATAGAGTGTAATTTATGTTAACATGTTCAGTTTAAACTGATAGGGAGATCTGGTAGATTTTTATATATTGTACTTTGTAAATTACCATTTATTTCAAAAGGAGAAGATTAGTGGTACATGTCGACCTTTAAAAATGCATAGATAATCGGATCACTGACAGTTAAACATAAATAGATTTAATTGTCTGAACACAAGAGGGCAGCTGTGTTCTATTCCTGAGCACTGTTTGGTACAGCATATTAGGAGCAAATTGAATGTGTGCATAATTAGAATGATAAATTCTGATTACAAAGAAATTTCTTATTATATGGATGTAATAAAATTATTTAATTAGAACTCAGTTAATCCTGCTTTATACCCCTCAAATCCTCACTGACAATGGTTGACAGGCAAAGGAATGAATGTCCTACTGATTAACCTTGTAATAGTGCCTGCGTTTACCCAGAACCTTCTATTAATGGCTTGGAAGTCATCTGACTGATCTAGAAGTGGAGTTGGGTCTTGAAAGGAGGTGTTCCTAAAGAATAGTCTGGTACCCTTGGGGCAGCAGAAATGTTATAATGAAATGAGGATTCTGTGCAGAACTCAATAATCTTATAGGATTAGACAAAATTTGTTTAGCTGCTATGCCCTATCATGTACCTTAGAAGGTTTTTTACTTTATGATAACATTGATGGCAATCATTTGATATCAACACCTGGCACAAAACTTGCATTGTATCTGAGGTCTCTTGCATGGTTTCTACAAACTGGTCCTATCCAATGATCACACAGGTCCAAGGTGCTAAGGTAATGAGACCTGAACAAAGGAAGCCTAACATGCTCCAGGTCTGAATATGCCTGGTTTAAGTGGCTATACAGTGGGGATCTGGGGGAGAAGAGTTTTGCTTCAACACAGGCCAGGAATGGAGCTGTGATGCATCATCATGCTTTAAAAGAAAGATATTGACTTGGGCAAGATGTAGAAGTTTTGTAGAAATGGGGAGCCACTGACCATATACAGCCTCTCCCAAAGTATAGGTAGTTAACTATTTACTTAATTTGTGTAGTATTTATTATCTCAATGTGATACATTTCAGTTTATGACGGGTGCAAACATGCATATAAGGTTCCCTGTCAAGTCCTAATTCACCAGGAGGAGTGACGTCGGATAGGTTGTGGTCTAAGTATGTACCTAGATCACAGGACCCATTATGTTCCTAGGAAGAAGCTCCTTCGGCCATGGGAACATTTGTTCAAGCAGCAGTTGGGCATGCTGATTTGACAAGTTCATACTGACACTAGCAGAGCTGGGAACAGGCTCTGCCGGCCAGTCAGGATTGTGGCAGACAGTGTGGGAGACTTCACAGTGAGACAGGACAGTGGAGCCAATGCTGGAAGCAAGGGTAGTGCAGACTGGAAGGTGGAGTGGCCTCAGAATTTGATTGTGGGACTGTTTACCCAGGAACAGTGGGACAAAAGAGTGTGTCCTTAGGCCTGGAGGTTAGTTGCAATGCAAGTGCCAGGGGAAAATCCGAAGTTCATGTCCAACTACCACATGTTCAGGCTTTTCTAGCTGGGAATTCAGAATGATGGGTCATTCCAAGCAGCGTGCCATATGGGCTTATCTGTTGAGGGAGAGCAGACAGGTGCCTAAGCGCTGACACAAGGGAACCAGGAAAAGCATCCAGACCAGAGAAAATGCTACCATGAATCTGGATGCCATTGTCAGCACATTCTAAGTGGTAGTTTGCTTTTTGTGCAAGTTTAAAACAATCTTTACAGCTTCTGTTTCCCTCAAGTCTGAGAATTCTGACAAAATAATATTATGAACTGTCTGACAGAGAATTGTTGTCGAAGATTAATGGAAAAGGAGAGCCAGCTTTAACTCGTGTCCTGAGGTCATGTCTTCAGGTACAGCCAAGTTTCATCCCTGGGTGTTGATGGAATGTAGATATGTAATCAGGGAGTTACCACTGGGATCTTTGAAAAATCATGTTCTACAAGAGGACATGAGCGCTGCTGACAGGGAAAAGTCACGAGCTCTCAGGAGGAGAATACTCCAGCAACTAGGGACAAACACATTTGGCCAAAGTTTGATCCGGTCTGAAGGAATCCTGAGCAGATGCCTCATGAGCACATCGAAAGGAATGTGTTGACTGCTGGAAGTTATGGAGTCACTCGGGGCAAAGCGTTCCAAAGCAACCTCATCTTTTGTGGAAGGATGTTACTGATCTAGCAGAGCACGTGTGTGAGATTCACAGCTCATGTGTTGTGAAAATACGGGGCAGAGCATGGCATGTCGCAATGTCACCATGGAAGAGGGAGCTAAATATGCATGGTAATGAAGGAATTCTTACATGGCTGGGAACCATTTGGAAACTCTGTATCTAGGTTGGAAGAAAGACAGACAGTTGACAGCTACATTTGGGAAGGGCCCATATGCTTCTTGTAGATAGTATAGTGTCTAGGAAGACAAGGGAAAACATGAAACTGAAATTAGAGCTGACCAGCAGAGAAAATGAGGGTCATTTTATTTACGCATGTGTGTGTGTGTGTGTGTGTTTGTGTGTGCATTCATTCATGTGTATACATGTGCATGTGCACGTGAGTGTGTGCATGCGTATGTGAGTGTGTGTGTTTGTATGTGTACATTCGCGTGTGTGCACGTGCACGTGCATGTGTGTGTATGTGGAGTGGTCAGAGGATAACTTGAATGAATAGATTATTTTCATTCTATAGAACCCAGGGATTGAACTTAGGCCATTGGGGTTGATGACAAGTGCCTTTACCTACTGGGCCATCTTGCCAGCTTGAACTCTCGCCGTCTCCATTTTTTGTTCTTGATTATTTATTACTTGGTCTAGAAACATAGAATCTATAAAACTATGAAAGGGGATACACCATCTGCACAGGGAAAGATAGCTTTAGTTGCAAGAACAACCAAGCCTAAGCGTAAGTCCAGCAGATAGATTATAAACTTTTTCTAAGCAACGTAAAAGACTATGGATAAGTGTTCTGAGTAGGAGCACTAGGCATTACAAATATCTTAATTTCTCCATAATTGATTGCAAGTTTAGTAGACCTTAAACAAATCATGAAGAATTGTTCTCTGAACCTAACAAAATAGATTCTGAATGAATCTGGAAGCATAAACAAGAATGGAAAATTGTAGCCATTATATTTAAGAGTTAGTGGTTATAAAGGTAATGTAAACTATCAGGGTTTGGATGGATAAGTGGATAAAAATGTTTTAAAATATATTTATTTTTGTTCGGAAAAAATTTAAATACCATTCACCAAAATAAGCACTAGAACAAAGCATAAGTATTTAAGTATTCAAAAAAAGAGAATAAGACAAGTATTTGAAAATAGTGAAGAATTTCCAAGTTTATTGGAATGGAATCAACCCAAAGTCCAGAAAAAGGACTTTGATTCAAATATTAACTTAATTTTAAAATATTTTAATTAACCTTTAGTGTTGGAGTACTTGTAGATTTGCATTAATGTAATTTAGTTTCCCACACTTTTGCAGAACTATAATAAAATATACCAGCCATTTTCCTAAGTGTGTCAACCAGATAGCAGGTAGGTTACAACCACACAGGTGTCCCACATCACACCTTTCTTTCCACCTGTTCTCCCCTTTCCCTCCCTAAACCTTGATAATAGCTCATCTTTCCCTAGTTAATTTTTTTTCTTCAAAGAGTAGCTTTATTGAGTTCATGTGAAAACTATCCATTAGATTTAGCAAAAACAATCAAAAACAAAAACAAAAAGAACAACCAACCAAACAAACAAACAAAAAATCCAGAGCAACAACAAAAAACCTGTCAGCGATTTTTGAACTAGATCTCAGCTTATTGTGAAAGTTTTTTTCTTCATCTAGTTGTCTGAGGTTGGAATAAAATCAGTTAAACATAAAATATATAAGTTTTTTTGCTTAATGCATTCTAATGGCAATTACATTCCTGTCGACAAATTGATAACTTTTTGCTGATTGATACTCTCTAGCCAAAGGTTGGTAAACTCTCAGTTGTCTTTGTGAGTACAGAGTGTCAATGGGAAGACTTGAAGTTATAAATAAGTTTGGTAAGCTTATCTATTTTTAAAAATTGTGCATAAAATTTTATCTAGTAAACTTATTTCTAGGAATTTATGTTGACAAAAATATGTATGTACTGTGGGATATCTATCATAGTATTATATACAATGGTGAATTATGAGAAACATGTCAAAATTAAATACAGAAGTATTTAATTAAGAAAATTATGAAATTTTACTTGTAGATATTTCTATAATAATTAAAATGCTATTTTCTAGGCTAAAACTTTAGAAACCAATATTATCATCATCTTATAATTTTACATTATAAATATGATTAAAATAAATTAAGTCGCTTTGTAAAAAACATTATGCAATTGGGAATTATTTCTGACTGATCAACTCTTACTAGGCCATTCATTTTTTCTCCTTTGAAATGACAAAGAAAAGTTGACTTCAGTCAAAATAGCACACAACCTAATCTCATAAATTACACGTTTAATGTTACTTGTTTTCAGTAGGTTTTGAAAACCTTACTACTGTCACACTCAACTAGAAATAAGTAGACAACTCCTGACTAAATTCAGAGAAAATAAATATTAGTCTTCTAAAATATATAGGACTCACTTCCCTAATGTGATTATAAAATTCAAATACCTTCAATGTTCTCCCTTGAAGATATATTAGCTTCAATCTGAACAAAGAGCAACATTCCTTTGCATTTCCCAAGGCCATTACACTGAGATTCATCAGATACTTATAACACTTGCTGAAGTTACCCCTTAAATATTTCTATTTGATCAATACAAAGTGTCCTTACTTATCTTTTTTGATAACTTTTGGTTGAAAGTTGATTTTATTTGATATTAGAATGGCTACTCCACCTTGTTTCTTAGGACCATTTACTTGGAAAATTGTTTTCCAACCTTTTACACTGAGGTGGTGTCTGTCTTTGTAACTAAGGTGCATTTCCTGTATGCAGCAAAATTCTGGGTCCTATTTACAGTATCCAGCCTGTTAGTCTATGGCTTTTTATTGGGGAATTGAGTCCATTGATGTTAAAGAGACATTAAGGAAAAGTGATTGTTGCTTTCTGTTATTTTTTATGTTATTTTTACGTTTGTGTGGCTATCTTCTTTTGGGCTTGTTGAAAGATTACTTTCTTGATTTTTCTAGGGTATAGTTTCCCTTCTTGTGTTGGTGTTTTCCATCTATTATCCTTTGTGGGGCTGGATTTTTGGAAAGATATAGTGTAAATTTGGTTTTGTCATGGAATATCTTGTTTTCTCCATCTATGGTAATTGAAAGTTTTGCTGGGTATAGTAGCCTGGGTTGGCATTTGTGTTCTCTTAGGGTGTGTATGAGATCTGCCCAGGATCTTCTAGCTTTCATAGTCTCTGGTGAGAAGTCTGGTGTAATTCTGATAGGCCTGCCTTTATATGTTACTTGACCATTTTCCCTTACTGCTCTTAATCTTTCTTTGCCTAGTGCATTTGGTGTTTTGATTATTATGTGATAGGAGTAATTTCTTTTCTGGTCCAGTCTATTTAGAGTTCTGTAGGCTTTCTGTGTGTTCATGAGCATCTCTTTCTTTAGGTTAGGGAAGTTTTCTTCTATAATTTTGTTGAAGATATTTACTGGCCCTTTAAGTTGGGAATCTTCACTCTCTTTTTTTTTTTTTTTTCCTTTTTTATTTTTGATACTTTATGTACATTTCCAATGTTTCCCCTTTTCTGAGTCTCCTCTTTGGATACCCCCTGTCCCCTCCCCAACCCACCTCTAGGAGGGAATT
Organism: Uromys caudimaculatus; assembly: GCA_028551405.1. NCBI lineage: Eukaryota > Metazoa > Chordata > Mammalia > Rodentia > Muridae > Uromys > Uromys caudimaculatus. The sequence continues at coordinate 207 of JAPYYD010004802.1, read as the reverse complement.
CCACCTACAACCCCCCCCCCCCGGCCACCCATCCCCATATTCCCGCCTTGACATTCCCCTTTACTGAGGCCTCTAACATCCTCAGGCCCAAGGGCCTTTCCTCTCTCCCTGATGGCCATCGAGGTCATCCTCTGCCACATATGTGGTCCAAACCATAAGTCCATCAATGTGTATTCTTTGGTTGGTGGTCCAAACTCCAGGAGGACC
>JAPYYD010004801.1:0-12742 GCA_028551405.1 Uromys caudimaculatus | reverse complement strand
CAGACCACTAACCAAAGAATACACATCTATTGACCCATGGTTTGGACTACATATGAGGCAGAAGAATCACCTCGATGGCCATCAGGGAGAAAGGAGAGGACTTTGGGCCTGAGGGTGCTAGAGGCCCCAGTAAAGGGGAATGTCAAGGTGGGGATATGGGAATGGGTGGGCGGGTAGGTGGGAGGAGGAATTCCCTCACAGAGGCGGGGAGGTGGAGGGGATAGGGGGTTTCCAAAGAGGAGACCCAGAAAAGGGGAAACATTGGAAATGTAAATAAAGTATCAAAAATAAAAATAAAAAAAAAACAAAAAACAAAACAAAACAAAACAAAACAAAAAAACCCAAAAAGTCAGCAGATCATAGTACAAAAGCCTATACTCAACAAAACTGCAAAATCTGGATGAAATGGACAAGTTTCCAGATAGATAACAAATACCAAAGTTAAGTCAGGATGAGATAAACCATCTAAACAGTCCCATAAATCCTAAAGAAATAGAAGCAGTCATTAAAATCTCCCAACCAAAAAAAGGTCAGGACCTGATGGGTTCAGTGCAGAATTCTATCAGACCTTTAAAGAAGACCTAATACCAATACTCTTCAATCTATTCCACAAAATAGAAACAGAAGGAACACTACCCAATTCATTCTATGAGGCCTAAATTACACTGATACCAGAACCTCAAAAAGACCCAACAATAAAAGAAAATTTCAGACCAATTTCCCTTATGAATATTGATGCAAAAATACTCAATAAAATTCTTGCGAACCAAATCCAAGAACCCATCAAAACGATCATTCACCATGATCAAGTAGGCCTCATCCCAGGGATGCAGGGATGGTTCAATACTTGGAAATCCATCAATGTAATCCAGTACATAAACAAACTCAAAGAAAAAACCACATGGTCATTTCATTAGATGCTGAAAAGGCATTTGACAAAATTCAACATCCCTTCATGATAAAAGTCTTGGGAAGATCAGGAATTCAAGGTCCATACCTAAACATAGTAAAAGCAACATATAGCAAACCAGTGGCCAACATCAAACTAAATGGAGGGAAACTCGAAGCAATCCCACTAAAATCAAGGCCTAGACAAGGCTGTCCACTCTCTCCCTATCTATTCAATATAGTAATTGAATTTCTAGCTAGCACAATTAGACAACAAAAGGAGGTCAAAGGGATACAAATCGGAAAGGAAGAAATCAAAATATCACTATATGCAGATGATATGATCATATACTTAAGTGACCCGAAAAACTCCACCAGAGAACTGCTATAGCTGATAAACAACTTCAGCAAAGTGGCCAGATACAGAATTAACTCAAACAAATCAGTAGCCTTCCTATACTGGGAGGATAAACAGGCTGAGAAAGAAATTAGGGAAATGACACCCTTCACAATAGTCACAAACAATATAAAGTATCTTGGTGTGACTCTAACCAAACAAGTGAAAGATCTATATGACAAGAACTTCAAGTCTCTGAAGAAAGAAATCAAAGAAGACCTCAGAAGATGGAAAGATCTCCCATGCCCATGGATTGGCAGGATTAATACAGTTAAAATGCCCATCCTGCCGAAAGCAATCTACAGATTGAATGCAATCCCCATTAAAATTTCAACTCAATTCTTCATAGACTTAGAAAGAACAATTCTCAAATTTATTTGGAATAACAAAAAACCTAGGATAGCAAAAACTATTCTCAACAATAAAAGGACTTCTGGGGGAATCAGCATCCCTGACCTCAAGCTGTACTACAGAGCAGTAGTGATAAAAAACTGCATGGTATTGGTACAGTGACAGCCAGGTAGATAAATGGAATAGAACTGAAGACCCAGAAATGAACCCACATACCTATGGTCATGTGATCTTCAACAAAGGAGCTAAAACCGTCCAGCGGAAAAAGAGCATTTTCAACAAATGGTGCTGGTTCAACTGGTGGTCTATATGCAGGAGAATGCAAATTGATCCATTCCTATCTTCCTGTACAAATCTCAAGTCCACGTGGATCAAGGACCTTCACATAAAACCAGATACACTAAAGCTAATAGAAGGGAAAGTGGGGGAAAAGTCTCCAACACATGGGCACAGGGGAAATGTCCCTAAACAGAACACCAATGGCTTATGCTCTAAGATCAAGAATTGACAAATGCGACGTCATGAAATTGCATAGCTTCTGTAAGGCAAAGGACACTGTCAATAGGACAAAACTGCACCCAACAGATTGGGAAAGGATCTTTACCAATCCTATGTCCGATAGAGGACTAATATCCAATATATACAAAGAACTCAAGAATTGGACTCCAGAGATCCAAATAACCCTATCAAAAATGGGGAACAGAACTAAACAGAGAATTCTCAACTGAGGAAATTCACAGGGTTGAGAAGCACCTAAAGAAATGTTCATCACACTTAGTTATCAGGGAAATGCAAATCAAAACAATACTGAGATTCCACCTCACACCAGTCAGAATGGCTAAGATCAAAAACTCAGGTGACAGCAGATGCTGGCGAGGATGTGTCAAAAGAGGCACACTCCTCCATTGCTGGTGGGATTGCAAGCTGGTAATCAGTGTGGCGGACCCTCAGAAAAATGAACACAATTCTTCCTGAGGACCCAGCTATTCCACTCCTGGGCATATATCCAGAAGATTCTCCAACATGTAATAAAGACACATGCTCCACTATGTTCATAGCCTCCATATTTATAATAGTCAGAAGCTGGAAACAACCCAGATGTCCCTCAACAGAGTAATGGATACAGAACATGTGGTACATTTACACAATGGAATACTTCTCAGCTATTAAAAACAATGACTTCATGAAATTCGCAGGCAAATGGACGGAACTTGACAATATCCTGAGTGAGGTAACTCAGTCACGAATGAATGAACACGGTATGTACTCACTGATAAGTGAATATTAGCCCCAAAGTTCAGAATACCCAAAATTCACTTCACAGTAACTGTTGGGCTGAGCGTGCGGTCACAGATGGAGGAGTTGGAGAAGGACCTGAAGGAGCTGAGGCAGTTTACAGCCCAATGGAGGGACCAACAGTGTCAACTGGCCTGAACCTCGATGCTCCTGGTGACTGGATCACCAACCAAAGAATACAAATGGAGGGACTCATGGTACTGGCCACATATGTGGCAGAGGAGGGCCTTGTTAGCCATCAGGGGGAGGAGTGGCCCTTGGTCCTGATGGTGTTAGATGCCCCAATATAGGGGAATACCAAGGAGGGAAGACGAGAATGGGTGGGTGGGTGGGTGGGTCTGGGAATACCCTCATAGAGACAGGGGGAGGAGGGAAGGGATAGGGGGGTTCCAAAGGGGAGACCTGGAAAGATGGAAACATTTGAGATGTAAATAAAATATCAAAAAAAGAAATGTCACAGTGTTTTGTAATCAGGCAAGTGCAAATCAATAAGATCCTGCGATTCCACCTTACACCAAACAGAATGGCCAAGATCAAAAACTCAAGTGACAACACATGCTGGTGAGGATGTGGAGAAGGAGGAATACTCCTCCATTGCTGGTGGGATTGCAAACTGGTACAACCACTCTGGAAATCAACCTGGTGGTTTCCCAGAAAACTAGAAATAGATCTACCTGAAGACAGCTTTGACACTCCTGAGCATATACCCAAAAGATTCTCCACCATACCACAAGGTACATGCTCCACTATGTTCATAGCAGCTTTATTTATAATAGGCAGAAGCTGGAAAGAACCCAGATGTCCTTCAATAGAGAAATGGATAGAGAAAATATGGCTCATTTACATAATGGAGTACTATTCAGCAATTAAAAATGAGGACATCATGAATTTGGCAAGCAAGTGGATGGAAGTAGAAAATATCACCCTGAGTGATGTAACCCAGATCCAAAGAACAAGTATGGTATGTACTCACTGATAAGTGCATATTAGGCACAAAATACAGAATACCCATGATATACCCCACAGACTCTAAGAATTTAAACTGAAAGAAGGCCCAAGTGATGATGCTTCAATTCCACTTAGAAGGGGGATCAAAATAATCATGGGATGCAGAGGGAGAGAGGGACCTGGGAAGGAGGGAGGGGAACAGGGCAGGATCAGCTATGGGGGAGGGACAGAAAAGAAGACCAGAGGGCCAGGAGAATGAATCGAAATATGCAGCTTCTGGGGGGGGGGGATGGGGAGACCCTCTAGAAATTCCCAGAGACCTGGGATGTGAGAGACTGCATAACTCAATGGGGATGACCTTAGCCAAAATGCCCAACAGTGGGGAGAGGGAACCTGAAGAGACCACTTCCAGTAGATAGACAGGGCCTTAAGTAGTGGGACAGTGTTACCAAACCACCATCAAAATTTCTGACTCAGAATTGTTCCTGTCTAAAGAAATGCAGGGGGCTGGCTCAGTGGTTAAGAGCACTGACTGCTCTTCAAGAGGTCCTAAGTTCAATTCCCAGCAACCACATGGTGGCTCACAACCATCTGTAATGGAATCTGATTTTCTCTTTGGGTGTATCTAAAGACAGCTACAGTATACGCATATAAATAAAATAAATAAATCTTTTTTTTAAAAATAAAAATAAATGCAGGGACAAAAGTGGAGCAGAGACTGAAGGATAGGCTGTTCAGTGACCGTCGCAACTTGGATCTATCTCATGGGGGGAGTCATGAAAGCCTGACACTATTACTGATGCTATGTTGTGCTTACAGACAGAAGCCTATCATGGCTGTCCTCTGAGTCTCTACCAGCTGCTGACTAAGACAGACACAGATACAGCCAAGCAATAGACTGAAGTTGGGGACCACAATGGAAGAATTAGGGAGAGGATTGAAGGAGTTGAAGGGGATCACAACCCCATTGGAAGAACAACTTCTCAACTAACCTGGATCCTGAGAGCTCCCAGAGACTAAGCCCTGAACCAAAGAGCACACAAGGGCTGGTCCAAGGTATCCCCCAGGCCCTGCCCCCACATATGTAACAGAGGACTGCCTTGCTTTGCCTTGCCTTAGTTGGAGATGATGTGCCTAATCCTGTAGAGACTTGAGGCCCCAGGGAAAGGGGATGCTGGGTGTGTGTGTGGAGAGGGGGAGTACCCTCTCAGAGGCAAAGGTGAGGGGGAATGGGATGAAGAACTGTGGAAGGGGGGACCTAGGGGTGTTCAACATTTGGAATGTAAGTAAAATGATAAAAATTCTTAAAAATAATGTGAAAAAGTAACAATTCTTCTTTAAAATCCTTTTTTATTGGTTCTTTGTGAATTCCACTCATCTTGCACTCTCCTCATACCCACTTTCTACCCTTGCAACCTCTTCCACAACATAGAATAAAAATCTCATTGTAGAAGCTGTGATGTGTCACAGTGTGTCCCACAGTATACTTGTTTGTCCACACTTCTTTGCTTGAAAATGTTTATTACAATGACTCGGTCTGGCACAGTGCCTCTGACTTCTGCTGCTCTATCTGTACTGGGACCTCACTGGAACGCCTCTTGGATAGCCTGTGAAGTAACAATTCTCATAGGAGAATAACCAGTAGGTTATCAGACTCAACCTAGTCACCAATGCAGAGTTTATGGCATGAACAGCTGTGATCCTTACTTCCTCCCTCCCGTTACATGTTCACAGTCTCTCAGTTTGTTGATTTGTTTGTTTTTGTTTTTTTTTTTTTGAGGCAGAGTTTCTTTGTATATCCCTGGCTGTCCTGGAACTCATTCTGTAGACCAGGTTGGCCTCAAACTCAGAGATCTGCCTGCCTCTGCCTCCTGAGAGTTGGGACTAAAGGCATGTGCCACCACTGCTTGGCTCAATTTGTGGATTTATTTTTTGGCTAAATGATTTGACAAAAAGGGGATTGGAATTTACAAACATTCTGTCAATAATGGCTGAAGCATTAAACTCTAATAAAAAATGTCCCTGAAAGACAACAATGAACAAAATTAGCAACAGAACAATTGGTTATTACATTTAAACAGCTCTAGGTTAATTCAGGGCCATTTGCTAACCATCTGGCTGGAGGCAAAGCCTGACTATCGTGAGTAGAAGTTATTTGTATTATAGTAAACACACATTTTGGATACAACTGTTCTTGGTAATAGTGATTACAATGCCATTATAAGGCTTACAAAAATCCATATTCTGTGTCAAGACACTTTACACAGCACTTTTTCCAAGCAAAGAACCCATTTCACTACAAAGATGATACCATAGTTCGTTCATGGCCATGAAGATCTTCTCTTGTATCTATCTCATTATTGCTAGACGCTAGCCTGACAACATGGGAGATGTGTCAATAAAATCTCAGTTAAACTATGATTTGGAATCAAGCACTACAATGATTTCCTGTTTTATGGGATGTGACATATGTTCTAAGATTAGCGTATAATATGTGGCTCCAATTTTTTTCTGGATGGAAAACACAGGCCCAGAAATCAAGATTTAGAAATGAGGATAAATTCTCTTGTTCTTAGCATTTTGATTTGTCAGCTAAGAACTGTTTCCAAGGATTTGAAGTGTAGACTCTGATGAATTGTGACTCCTTATGTCCCTGAAATAACAAGAATGGAGGTCTTTTTCCTGACTAGGAAAATTTGCAGATGTCATAGGGAAAGCGGATTGTTGTAGCCCAGTGTGGTAGGTATGACTTTGCCTGGCATCTAGAAATGCTATTTAAAATATTCATGAAATGTTGGAAATTAAAACTGCAAAGCTATTGAGGACTTGAATGCTCTAAGAAGGAAGACTCATATCATCCCTTCCAAGTAGATAAAAGATCCCTAAGGTTCTATTCAGGGAGTGGGGGCAGGCAAACAAAACACAGGCTTGCATGTTATAGAGATCACTTGTCAGTCCAAACAAAGCATGGACATCTATGTATATTTCTATTGTTTCTGAGGTAGAGTTTCTTCTCCATTTCTTTATTGCTTCATGTAAGAATTGTTGATTGGCAGGTGAAATTGAGTGGATTGAAGAGTATTTACCGTTGCACATAAATAAATACCTGTGCTAGTACTCCAAGATTAAGATAAATTTGGAACTGTATTCTGGTATGTAGGCCAAGGGTAAGAAAGTCTTTATGTGGAGGATTAATGAGCATTATTAGGAAAAGCCATAAAGTTATCTTGTTGTGTTAAACAGAGTCCAAATACATATAAATGGGAATATATAGGTACTAAGTCACCAGCAAGGTGGCTGCACTGGCTGTTAAGCTGTTATTTACCACTTCCTTCTGTAGCAGATGAGAACAAATACAGATACTTACAGCCAGACATTATGTGGAGAGAGAGAGAGAGAGAGAGAGAGAGAGAGAGAGAGAGAGAGAGAACTTAGAGCACACAGATCTAAATGAGATGCCTTCATCAAATCCTTCCCCTTAGAGCTCAGTGAACCACGGTGGAAGAGGAGTCAGAAATATGGCAGCCAGAGGAGTTAGAGGACACCAGGAGGACAAGGGGCTCTAAATAAAATATGCAAGGCTCACATGAGTCACATATACTTACACAGGACAGGGCTTCCATGAGTCCTATGTATATACATTATAGCTTTCAGTTTAGTACTTTTGTAGGACTCCTGAATGGATGAATGAGTGGGTCTATAATTCTTATGTCTTCTCTTGGGCTCTTTTCCTTCTGTTGGCTTACCACGTTCATCTTCTATGTGATGGGTATTATTTTACCTTATTATATTTTATTTTGTTATGTTTGACTGTTATCTCTTAGAAACCTGCTCTTTTCTAATAAAGACAGAAAGGGAGTGGATTTGGATTGAAGAGGAGATGGGGAGGAACTAGGAGGAGTAGAAGGAAGGGAAGCTATAATCAGAATATACTGTATGAGAAAAGAATGCATTTTAAATAAAATAGAAAAATTATTATCACTCAGCTTTAGGCACACTGCTCTATAATCTGCTTTATCAGTGGTCTCAACTTGTGGGTTGAGACCCCTACAAGAGTTTCATGTCAGATATCCTGAATATCAGATACTCATTTCATAATTTACATGACAAGCCAGAAATTAGTTATGAAGTAACAATAACATAATTTTATGGTTGAGCTCACCACAACATGAGGAAGTGGATTAAAGGGGACCCGCATTAGGAAGGTTGAGAAGTATTGTGTTATAAGATGTCAAGTTGCAAGGTTTCTTCTGTTTTATGCCTTATTCCTAACCCACTTTCAGAAACCATCTTCATGGTGCTCCCAAAGAGATAGCATCATCAATTAACAGTGCTCTTACCCTTGAAATATACATTATATCCTCATAGACAACTTCCTTGGAATTTATTTTATTGTTATTAGAGACAGGATCTGACTCTCTATCCCAAGTTGGCCTAGAATTCATGATTTAGTCCATGCTGCTTTCAAGCTTGTGGCAATTCCCCTGTCCCAGTCTTCCAGGTGCTGACATTACAGGCTTCAGATGTCATACCTGGCTTCCTTGTAGATTTTGAGGTGTCCACAAGTGTGTAACCTAATCTCAGACATTGGAGTCTCAGTTTCAGAGTAGCTTGCTAAAGTCTAGGGACATCAACATTCCCACTTTGTTCTCAGAGGCCATTGGTTTTAGATGCATCCTACAGTTTCTATATGTTAAATCACCATCTACTTTTGGTCTTTTCTGTCCTTCAGTGCTTGGCTAACAACTCTTTATTTAAAAGGTTTTGTGAGAATGATTGGCACCATTTCATTTTCCTACCTGATCTGAAAGAGGTCACTGGTGCTGAGCTTCTAAAGTTCAGTAAAGAGGGAATGAGAAAGGGATGTGAAGTATTTATGCAGACAGTTCTCACACAAAGATTGCTCATGTCATTATTATTTACTCATGTCTCAATATCATGTTAGACTAAACCTCACAAGGACAGGGATCATGACTGTCATATCCAAGCACCTTGCACTACCTGGATTGTGGTATGATTTGAATAAATGTTTATTAACAGATTGAAGGAGAATTTGGAATGGGACACACACACACACACACACACACACACACACACACACAGAGAGAGAGAGAGAGAGAGAGAGAGAGAGAGAGAGAGAGAGAGAGAGAGAGAGAGAGAGAACAAATATGAGTATTGAAGAAATGTAACTTTTTTTGTTCTCGTAATAGGATTAACCCATCTGTTCCAGGATCTGTTCACAGCAGTGTTAGAACACAGCCTCAATCCTTGTGACATGTTCATTTTACTCCATTTCCCACAGTATGCTAGAATTACACATCATGGACAGCCAGAGTGTGTGAAAGATGGAAGTGATTGGGAGCTTTACCTAGCCATGGGCATCTATTATCCAGATCCAGAGAGCTTCTTTGATCCCACAGCTCTCAGGGTCCATAGTGCTGTGTTCCTTGTTGGCTGGTCTTACCTCCTTAGAGCTCGTCCCTGCTTGGGATACTTCTCTAAGAGTTCTCTAAGTGTTCCTCTTTCTCCACATCCTCGCCAGCATCTGATGTCTCCTGAGTTTTTGACCTTAGTCATTCTGACTGGTGTGAGGTGGAATCTCAGGGTTGTTTTGATTTGCATTTTTCTGATAACTAAGGATGTTGAACATTTCTTTAGGTGCTTCTCAGCCTTTCGAGTTTCCTCAGTTGAGAATTCTCTGTTTAGCTCTGTTCCCCATTTTTTGATAGGGTTCTTTGGTTCTCTGGAGTTCAACTTCTTGAGTTCTTTGTATATATTGGATAATAGCCCTCTGTTGGATGTAGGATTGGTGAAGATCTTCCCAATCTGTTGGTTGCTGTTTTGTCCAATTGACAGTGTCCTTTGCCTTACAGAAGCTTTGCAATTTTATGAGGTCCCATTTGTCAATTCTTGATCTTAGAGCATAAACCATTGGTGTTCAGGAACATTTCCCCTGTGCCCATGTGTTTGAGACTTTCCCCCACTTTCTCTTCTATTAGATTCAGTGTATCTGGTTTTATATGGAGGTCCTTAATCCATTTGGACTTGAGCTTTGTACAGGGAGATAGGAATGGATCAATCTGCACTCTTCTACATGTTGACCGCCAGTTGAATCAGCACCATTTGTTGAAAATGCTGTCTTTTTTCCACTGGAAGGTTTTAGATCCTTTGTCAAAGATCAAGTGACCATAGGTGTGTGGGTTCATTTCTAGGTCTTCAATTCTATTCCATTGATCTACCTGCATGTCACTGTACCAATATCATGCAGTTTTTTTTTTTTTAAATCACTATTGCTCTGTAGTACAGCTTAAGGTCAGGGATGCTGATTCCCCCAGAAGTTCTTTTATTGTTGAGAATAGTTTTTGCTATCCTGGGTTTTTTGTTATTCCAAATGAATTTGAGAATTGCTCTTTCTAAGTCTATGAAGAATTGAGTTGGAATTTTAATGGGGATTACACTGAGTATGTAGATTGCTTTTGGAAGGATGGCCATTTTTACTATTTTAATCCTGTCAACCCATGAGCATGGGAGATCTTTCCATCTTCTAAAGTCTTCTTTGATTTCTTTCTTCAGAGACTTGAAGTTCTTGTCATACAGATTTTTCACTTGTTGGTTAGAGTCACACCAAGATACTTTATATTGTTTGTGACAATTGTGAAGGGCGTCATTTCCCTAATTTCTCTCTCAGCCTATTTATCCTTTGAGTATAGGAAGGCTACTGATTTGTTTGAGTTAATTTTATATCTGGCCACTTTGATGAAGTTGTTTGTCATCTGTAGCAGTTTTCTGGTGGAGTTTTTCGAATTACTTAAGTATATGATCATATCATCTGCATTTAGTGATATTTTGATCTTCCTTACCAATTTGTATCCTGTTGACCTCCTTTTTCTGTCTAATTGCTCTAGCTAGGACTTAAGAACTATATTGAATAGATAGGGAGAGAGAGGGCAGCCTTGTCTAGTCCCTGATTTTAGTGGGATTGCTTCAAGTTTCTCTCCATTTAGTTTGATATTGGCTACTGGTTTGCTGTATATTGCTTTTACTATGTTTAGGTATGGACCTTGAATTCCTGATTTTTCCAAGACTTTTATCATGAAGGGATGTTGAATTTTATCAAATGCTTTTTCAGAATCTAATGAAATGGACATGTGGTTTTTTTCTTTGAATTTGTTTATGTAGTGGATTACGTTGATAGATTTCCAGGTATTGAACCATCCCTGAATCCCTGGGAAGAAGCCTATTTGATCATGGTGAATGATCATTTTGATGTGTTCTTGGATTTGGTTTGTGAGAATTTTATTGAGTATTTTTGCATCGATATTTATAAGGAAAATTGATTTGAAGTTTTCTTTCTTTGTTAGGTCTTTGTGAGGTTTTGGTATCAGTGTAACTGTGGCTTCATAGAATGAACTGGGTAGTGTTTCTTCTGCTTTTATTTTGTGGAATAGTTTGAAGAGTATTGGTAGTAGGTCTTCTTTGAAGGTCTTATAGAATTCTGTAGTAAACGCATCTGGTCCTGATCTATTTTTGGTTGGGAGACTTTTAATGACTGCTTCTATTTCTTTAGGGGTTATGGGAGTGTTTAGATGGTTTATCTGATTCTGACTTAACTTTGGTATTTGGTATTTATCTAGAAACTTGTCCATTTCATCCAGATTTTCCAATTTGGTTGAGTATAGGCTCTTGTACTAGGATCTCTTACTTTGTCTAGTACAGGTTCTTTCCACACCCCAACCCTCTCTTAGCCTGGCCGAAGCATCCATGTACAAAATGAAGAAAAGCCCAATTACCTATTTCATTTTTCACCATATACAACCTTTTTCAGGATCTCAGTGTACAAGCTTTAGTTGAAGTGAAATAAGAAGCAGGGAGAAAAACAAGAGAAAGAATTAATAAAATCTCCAGCTACAATGGGGAATGTAATTGGCCTTAATGAGGAAGCTAAAACCACTGGTCTGGTAAGTGGACATGATGGACATGGTAAATGTAATTGTTTGTCTCTAGAAATCAGTGCTGCTGCTCACTTTTGTCAGAGCAGCTTCTTCTTGTAGTGGTGGGTGGTAGCTGCAGAGACTCATAATTTTTCATAAGAAAGCCATGAGTAGGTGGGTGGGGACCTCTGCCTGGGCCACCAGGAGTCCATAGCCAAGGAGTGCCAGGAGAAAGATACCCTCCCAGAAGCTTGGAAAAGCCGTGAGTAGGGTTAAGCTGCAACACCGCTCACCTAGACCCGCCCGGAACCGGCGGGATACAGGGCATGAGAACTCGGGGGCAGGAAACCTCTGAACCTTCTGGTTCCATCTGTGGGTAGAGTCCTCTGCCTGGGTCACCAGGGGTCTGTGTCTGGGGACCTCAGCTTGGGCCACAGGGCTCCAGGAGAAAGCAGGTATCCCAGGAGTGCTGATACACCTTTGAGCACAGGAAAAACCACCACTTCTGTTCAAAATCACTGGATCAAGAGGGACACTTGCAGAACCATCAGGACATAGGAACCAAGGGACAGCTGGGGACAAGATCCTTCTGATTTCTGTCTGCACCCCAGAGCAGATCCTGTGCCATAGCTCTCCAAACCCAAACACTTCTCAGAGAGAGCTGGTCTTCAAGGAGTATTGACACAGAGGCCTGCAGGAAGGGCAAGCCACAACCAGACAGAGTAAGATCAGCTAACATCAGAGTTAACAAGATGGCAAAAGGCAAGGGTAAGAACATAAGGAACAGAAACCAAGGGTACTTGGCATCATCAGAACCCAGCCCTCCCACCACAGCAAGCCCTGGATACTCCAACACACCAGAAAAGCAAGACTCAGATTTAAAATCATTTCTCATGATGATGATAGAAGACTTTAAGAAAGAAATGAATAA
>JAPYYD010004800.1:0-12742 GCA_028551405.1 Uromys caudimaculatus | reverse complement strand
GAGAGGGGGAGGGAGGGAGATGGAGGGAGAGAGATGGAGAGGGAGAGGGAGAGGGAAGGAGAGGGGGAGGGAGAGAGGGGGGAGGGAGGGAGATGGAGGGAGAGAGATGGAGAGGGACAGGGAGAGGGAAGGAGAGGGGGAGGGAGAGAGAGGGAGAAGGAGAGGGAGAGGGAGAGGGAAGGAGGGGGGAGGGAGAGAGAGGGAGAGGGAGAGGGAAGGAGAGGAAGGCAGAGGGAAAGGCAGAGGGAGGGGGAGAGGGAGAGGGAGAGGGAGACTGCCCTACGTGGTTATTAGTCCCATTTTGTACTCAAGCAAAGCTAAGGCTCAGGAACTTGAACATGGCCAATCACATAGAAAACCCAAGTCCCTCTGACTCTCCAGCCCAAGCATCATTCCACTTTGTGAAGTGTAGACATCAACTGTCTAAGCAGAAGCAGACATAGTACACACACATCCAAACTTACAAGCCCTCCCGGAGAATCTAGAAACAGCAAACAGTCGGAGCCCTTTGGTAGAGTACGTCCCTGAAAGTTGTCAGGGAGGGATGCAGAGTTTGGGGAGTCGTGGCCATTCTCGGGTGTGGTTTTCTGGCAAAGCATCAGGCTTTGAGTTAGACATGCTCTTGAGTCACCCTGGCTCCCATGGGTAACTCCTACTCCTGGTCCTGTAAGGAACTCCAGTAAACTCTATAGCTCACCAAGCTGGACGTGGATGGAACCATTTCTTATTGCCCTCTCTTTCTGGGTGAATAGAAATGGTCTCCCCAGGAAAACTCATGCATCATGGTATCCAGAAGTTACCATGGAGGGACCACCCTAGCTGGCCACTCCTTCCCACCTTTACCTTCTACTTTGCAGGAACATTGCTATCAAAACATTTCCCAGTTATTTGTTCCCCAAGTGAAATTCTTTATCCCATTCAAGGTCTCCAGGAAATCTGAAAATTAGTCTTGTCCACCAATGGCTTCTTATTTTAAATTCCTTACAGTGGAAATAATACGACTTTCACAGAAATGACTTACTTGCTCACTTAACCAGGTAATATATAATCTGACATTTGAATATACACAGGGCTCCAAGGACCCACAGCAAGGACTGAGTCTTCATCCTGTCTCTGCTCTCCAGTCCTATTCCAGGGCACTCTCTGGCCAGTTCTCTGCTTCTGTCTGCACCTTCCAGAAATACACTTATCAGCATGTGTTCTCTAAAGTGCTGCATTAGCAACTATAAAAATCTCAACGTATATTAGCAATTATATAAGTAGAACTATGCCTAGCAGTCCTCTCTCTCTCTCTCTCTCTCTCTCTCTCTCTCTCTCTCTCTCTCTCTCTCTCCCTTACCCTAAGACAGGGTCTAACTATGCAACCCAGGCTGACTTCAAACTCATGATCCTCCTGCCTCAGCTTCTGAAATGCTGGGATTACAGGCATGTATCCCCATGCAGCTTGCACTAAGTACTTTGTATATGCTTTTCATTGAATTATCCCAACATCTTTATGAGACATGTGCTTCTGATACACACAAATTACCAACCAGGAAACTGAGACCAAGAAAGTCAAGGCGCTTAGTCACGACTGCAACAGACTCCCGGCAGCCTATCGCAAAGCTCGAGCTCCTGACTGCCGGGCTTTGTGCTCTAAAATGACTCCTAATTGTGTCATATATACAAGTTCCCTAGCTGTAGTGAAGATATTTAGGAACAAAAGAGGCTGTGGAGCCAGGGGAACGACCATGCCCTTGGAAACCAAATCCTGGCTTTAAGACTTACTCACTATGAGAACTCCATCTCCTTATCTGGAAAGTTGTGGAATGACCTTGGACCTGGAGAAGGGTAGGAATAAATATCAGGGAATAAATGTGAGAAGCAACTGTCACAGAATAAATATCAAGAAGTGGCAATTACCTGCGTCTTGAGGGATGCAGATGGAATACTGGGTATGCACCCAGGCAGATCTCCAGCTTGCTATGTAGGCCAGGGTGGATGACCTTGGACAGCTTCTTCTGGCTCCACCTCCTGAGTGCTGAATTACAGGCATGTGACACCAGAGCCTGCTGCTTCCTAGTACGTTAATGTAACTTGCATGAATACTACTTTATGAAATAGCTTTATGATAGTTTCTTTTTAAAGATTTATTTATTTTATGTGTATGAGTGCACTGTAGCTGTGTTCAGACACACCAGAAGAGGGCATCAGATCCCGTTACAGATGGCTGCGAGCCACCGTGTCCTGAGTTCAATTCCCAGCAACCACCGCTGAGCCATCTCTCCAGCCCTTATGATAGTTTCTGTAATGGGACAAATCACATTTTCCAGCATCAGCTGTTCTTGGTGGCATTTGGCATGGAACAGAGAACCCTGAAAATTAATATAAGGTCTGTCTGAGGGAACAACAGTTGGACATTCAAATGAAAATGTGTGTGTGTGTGTGTGTGTGTGTACTCACATGTTTAGATAGATAGATAGATAGATAGATAGATAGATAGATAGATAGATAGAAAGAAAAGAGAAGAGACAGACTGGCCTAAAAATTAACTGTACTGTGAACTCTCTGGAGTCAACAGATGTAAGTGAGGAATGAGAGAGCACCTTGGAACATCATTTGGAACATTCTCTCCAGATCGCAGTATAACGTCTTCACCCCCTTCTCCTGAGTCTCTCAGGACCTTCAATCAACTCTCACTATCCCTTTTTATCCTTTTTGCCTTGAGCTCAGGATGGACCCCAGTCTGTCCCTCCTGACTCCGCCTTACAAGTGCTGGAATTACAGGCATGCAACCACCCGCCACTCACCACTGAGTTTTTGTTTTTCATAACGCCTGCACCTCCGATCATGTTATAATTAACACACTACTCTAATTTCCTCTATGTTGCTGTGATTTAAAAAAAAAAAAAAAAACCGCTCTAACCAAAAGCAACTTCAGGTAGAGAAGGGCTTATTTGTCTTTCAGCTCAGTCCACTGTTGAAGGAAGTGAGGGCAGGAGCTGTGGAGGAACGCTGCCCGTGAATCATCACGCTTGCTCGGCTAGCGTCTTACTCAGCCCAGGGCCACCTGCCCAGAGAACAGAGCCCACGGTGAGCTGGGCCCAGCTATAGCAATTATCAATCTAGACAACCCCTCACAGACAAACTGACAGAGACAAGTACTCCGTTAAGACTCCATTTCCAACAAATTCTAGGTTATGTCAAGCTGACAGTTGATGTTTACTACGACACCTGACCACTACAATTGTCTTTTCTTGTCTGACTCCTCTACAGAGTCCAGGGAATAAGGCTCTTTGATTTTTATTATTATTATTTTTATTTATTTATTTATTTATTTATTTATTTATTTATTTATTTTTTACTGGTGTTTTCTAAACACTTAGAACAGGGCCCAGGACATGGTAATTCAGGAGGAGAAATTCAGACAAGACACTGAGGTGAAACACTAGAGAGCAAGTCTGGAGGTGGTCTTTTCTCTTCCAGACCAGATATCTTTCTCCTAGATGATAGTTTTAACGATAGAGGCGTTAACATCATTGCAGAGCGGGTTGGAGAATCCAGGTAAAACCGGAAACCGTTGCACACAGACAAGACGACTGAACCACAGAAGTGACAGGGAAAAGGTGGGAGGCAGCACGTGGATGTGGGTGGTTAGGCTGAGGTTTTTCAAATTTTTGTTTAAGTACCTGAGACTGCTGTCAGTTTATCTAGTGAAATAAGATCCGTGATCAATGTGCGGAGACGGAAATTTCAGACCTCATTACACACAAACTGAAGATTACGTCTTTGCTGTCAGTGCAGCATTTGACACGCCAGAGGAAACAAAAGGAGCTGTGTCTCAGGTCCCCTCTAGTTCTGAAGATGTGGAGATGTGTGGGTGTGGGTGTTAATTGTTGGTTGGATGTTAAGTCTGAGCATGTCCAGAGACACGTGGCTAGAGAAACCCGCACCCTGTTCACAATTTCGGGTGGAAATCCCAGTGACGGTAAATTCGGTGTGGCACTTCCTGCTGCTGTCTGGCTGTCTTGTCTCTGAACAAAGGCAGCCTCTGCCTTTTCCTCGGGTCGCTTCCATGCAATGGGCTCCTGTAGCTTCTTTGCTGCTGCTTCAACCTTACCATCCAGCTTTCTCTACCTCTGCAGATCTGCTCATGTCTGCCCATGCTAGTGAAACTCAGGGCAAGCCTTCCAACAGACTCTTGAGCCAGTTTGCTACTGGACAGTGCACCCCCAAACTGTGAGTGAATCCATCTGGGCAGTTCTAGCTCAGAAGTCCCTGAGAGTAAATATATGGGCTACGCAGTCTTCTGCCTTGTGCCCATGGGGTTGGCTTGGGAGAGCACTGTTGGCCATTCACTGAGAGCTCCAAAACACAACGCATGGACGGATACAGATCTGTAGAGACTAGCCAACCAGAATCGTTGCAGATACAGTCAAGGATGGTCTCACACATCTGAGAATCAGCCGAGTGTTAGTTATGGTGACATGCGTGACAGGGCTGCTGATACCTGATTATATACTGTGTTATCTTAGACTCCTTCTCATAGGGGTGGGATGAATGCAGAGAGGAAATGAAAAGGAGGGAGGGGGGAGGGGGAAGGAGAAAAGGAAAAGGATGGGGAGGGTGAAGATGCAGAGGATGAGGGAGAAGAGGTTGAAGAAGATGGGGGGGAGGGGCTTGGGGGGTGAGAAAGAGGGAACAGCGGGACTCCAGGCCTCTTGAACTGACAGGATATTTCTGCCTCCTGCCTCATTCAACTTAGAAAAGCAAGCCATAAAGTCAGATCAGAGGCAGAAACTGTTGCTTGACAAGGGAGCTGCAAGGTCACACTGCAGAGTATGGATTGGGAGCCAGACTCGGCTCTGCGAGCCCCGGACTGGACCTGCCTGGACCTCAAGTTTCTGCACCGTGTCTTCCTCTCTCCAGAGCCCAGCTTGCAGAGAGGCCAGCTCCATGTCTCCGGTTTTGCTTATTCCCTATCAGATAGCCAGTCACTCCTCCTCCAGAGTGACTTCATCTGATCCGTTCCCTCCATTTTGATGACATTCTCCTCTTTCAAAACAACAGCTCAAGTACTGAAGACACTCAGCGTTCATCGGCACAATCTGACAGGTGTGCCCACACCCCTCCCCCGGCGGCCCTGACTCCCCCACCAGTCTGTCCACCCCTCCTCACATCTCTGCCTAACTGATGCCTCTCCTCTCGTGCTCACTAACAACGCTGGTGTTCTGATGTTTCTTTCCTCTCACCCTTCGCCTTCCTCTTCATGCGGAGTGCCTTCCGGAATTTAAATCAGTCAGGTGGACACTGCTTACATGTGTCGTTATTCTACCTAATCTCTACCCTGCCAGATGTTACCGTAGGCTGCTCCTCAAACACATGTCAAAAAAAACAGAGCAGAATGTCTTTTCCAAAGTAGGACTCCGTCTCTCTGGTTTCTGTGCGCAGTTTTGTGATTCATCCAGCTAGACGCTGGAAATTATTCTTCACTCCCTTTGCTCTGGGAACACATGGCCCCGAAGAGCTGGTCCTGTCAATTACGCATGCTGGATTTCTCTCAGGCTACCCTGGGCTGCTGCCTGAGTTCTCCTCTCTTCCTCTGTTGCTCAGTCTGGTGCCAGAGCCTTTCATTTGCTCCCCGTGGCCCTTTTCTGCAGCCAGAAATCTTTCTGAAACACATAACCAGCTGTTAGCCCTCTGCCGTGTACAGTTCCCCTCATGTCTGCCAGCATTAAAGATCATTGGTTGTGAAAAAGAAAGAGAGAGAGAGAGAGAGAGAGAGAGAGAGAGAGAGAGAGAGAGAGAGGTGTTCTATCTCATTTTAGGAAGAGAACTGTTCTCATGAGTTCAGCCAGGGAGCTAGTGATTGTCAGGGACAAAAGCTCAGATTCGCTGGCTTCTCCCCCACTGCTTCCAGAACCATCTTCTCTGCTTCCTTTTGAAACTTTGCCCCATTTTCCTGCAAATTCTACTTCTCCACCTCTCACGCCATGTCCATCAATGGGTATGGACCCCACCGGCTTCTTCATATAAGCCTACGTAACTTTGAGAATAAATGTTGGGAAGGAAGAATCTAATCTGGCTAATCAGTGATCAAATGCTCAACTATTGCAACCACAAAAGGATGAGGTGCCTTCTGGGAGAGGTGAGGAGCATTCTCCATTCAGTAAGACAAGTCCACCGTGTTTGTGGGTGTGCTGTACGGAGTCTCCAGGCTGGTCTGTGAGCATCTCTTGCTACAATGTATTCTTCACTCCAAAATGGAGATCTACTCTACATCCCCTAAATGCACCACACTGCTCTGGTCCTCGTTCTCTTCCGCATTGCTTCTTCTCTGAAACAGAGTCCCTGTAGCCTAGGCTGGCCCCAAACTATGTAGCTGAGGGGTCTGACTGTTTGGTCCTCTTCTCTCTACCACTCCAGTGCTATGAGTACAGGTCCTACCAGTGTTCCCAGATTGCTGCAGTACTGGGGCTTTGTGCATACCAGGAAAACACTCTACCAGCTAAGCTGTACCCTAGCTCTGTGCATCTTCTGTTCCCAACACCTACAGTATGTTGCACATCTGAGAGGCTCCCTTTTGCTGTGTTTTGTCCTTTAGACGGAGTAGCCTGAAGGTCTTGTCAGCTACCGCAGGGTGGCCTGAAACTCAAGTTCCAGGTCAAGATCTTCCTTGCTCCCCCCTCCTCAGTTGGGCCATGATCTCCCCCCTCCCTGTTCCTTGCTACCTGACATGGACATCAGAAGTGGCCCTTGCCCCCTTGTAGGCTGCTCTCCTTTGGAAATGCTTAGTGCTTCTCACATAGCTCTATGAGGTGTGCATCACATTCAATTAAAATGTTCTTCCCGTTGATAGGTTACACGTATTCGTTTATAGGCAGGCACAATTTACTAAAGGACTAGGAGGCAGGGATAACTGGGGCTGGCTGAGTAAGGAGAGTTTATTCACACCTGCTGTGTGCCAGGCTTGGGGAAAGGTGTTTCCTAACCCAGGGGTGAAACAGGAGGAAGAAACCAAGTGCAGCTGATTCTCAGAGCCCAGGGTGACAGACAGGGTCAGGGCCATCATACCACAGGGGAGAGGAGTGATTCTTTGCAATGTGACTGCAGCAAGGTCTGAAGTCCAGAGAGAAGAGGCTCAAGCAAAGCACAGCTGGCCCTGGGGATCCAGATGGCTGACAGCGACATCATCTCTGAGAGTTCTGTTGGTGATGCCTAGCTGTGGGCACAGAGGGTAGCAGAAGGCAACAGGGAAGGGACAACCCAGAACCGAATGCTCAGTGACAGTACTGTAGGATGGTAAGGGACAAGCAAAGCTGAAGGGGAGGGGGGCTCCTTATCGGGATGCTTAAAACCCAGATTTGTGTTTCTCTGACGTAGATGACAAAAGATTAGGCAGTATCCATAGAGGCGATGGTAGGGAATCCCCTAGCATGTGTGCTGTGCCCACCATAGGCTACTTACTCACGCAGTGTGTCAGCATAACACTCTGGTCTGGCTGAGTTTTCTTTCATCAAGCTGTCTTAGTTCCTAACGCGCTAACCCCCCATGTTGACTTTAAGATCCAAGTTCGGCATATTTTATTTTATTTTTTTGCTTTTGTCTCTTTGTTTGTTTTTCTCTAAAACTACTTTAGAAAATCAGAAACCCATCTTAAGTGGCTTACTTTAAGTGACACCCTCTATAATCAGATCTCCCTCAGTGCTCAGCAAGGAAGCCTGCTTCAAGCCCTCACCGTTCAGTGCACTACACCACTGGAAGAAAGTTCAGTGGCCCAGCCACAGGGGAGTCGGGGGTTGGGGGGTGGGCAGAGAAGGCAGGCCATGGGTCATTGCAAATAAACTCAAAACCCAGTGGTGATGCTCCCAAGGCACTGTGGGAAAGGATGACATTTGGTGTGAGTCACCGTTAGACTTAAAGTCCCAGCCAAGGGTTGTGGTATTGGGCAACTTACTCCACATCTATCTATCTATCTATCTATCTATCTATCTATCTATCTATCTATCTATCTGTCTGTGTGTGTGTGTGGGGGGGGATTCTCAAGCCACAATGTGCATATGGAGATGAGATGACAACTTGAAAGAGTTGGTTCTCTCCTTCCACCGTGTAATCTGGACTAAACCCAGCGTATCCTGGACTAACCTGGATAGTAAGTGTTCTTAGCCACTGAGCCATTTCGCTGGCCCAAGTCTCTCTAGCTTTCTGAGACCTTTTCCTCGCCTGTGTCACAGAGCCACTAACCTTCGCTTCGAGGCTCACAGTCGGCAATATCTGAAGAGTAATTGCAAATGTTAATTTCCAAATGAGGGTGCCTGTCCTACAGCGAGACCTATCCTCTGTGAATGTGGAAAGGAGCATTTAAAAATCTTTAAAAAGTAGCCCTGTGTGGTGGCACCAGTGGTGGAGAGGGGGTGTTCTGGGAAGATGTCTG
Source organism: Uromys caudimaculatus (assembly GCA_028551405.1). Lineage (NCBI taxonomy): Eukaryota > Metazoa > Chordata > Mammalia > Rodentia > Muridae > Uromys > Uromys caudimaculatus. The sequence continues at coordinate 4,329 of JAPYYD010004800.1, read as the reverse complement.
GCCATGGTTAGTAAGCATAAGTGTCGAATCGGACAGCTAGATCATCAATCCGGAGCTGGAGCAGTTTCCTTAGTAGGCAGTTCCCTCTTCAATGGCAGCAGTTTCTTCAATGGAACCAAGAATCACCCAGGGTGGGGCTTATTTGGGGCACAGGACGTGCACCTGTTGTGATCTGAATATAGAATGTCCCTTTACATGTTTGAATACTTGGCCCTCAACTGAAGACTGAGGAACCCCAGTTCCTCAGGTTGGTGCCTCGATGGAGCAGTGGGTCACTTGGGGGGGAGGGGTCACTTGAGGTTTTATAGCCCGCCTCCATCCCTGTTCCAGTTCCACTTCCTGACTGTTGACTTCTGTCGCCAGCCTCCTTATACTCTGGCTGTTCAGCTCCCTACTCCACAATGGACTGTAACCCTTAAAAATGTGAGACGGAAGGAACCGTGCTTCCCTTATGTTCCAGCTTCTTGGGAACTGATGACAAGAAAGGTAGCCAGTACACCACCCTTTCCTAGAAATGCTGTGGAGAAAATACCAAGTGTAGGACTTTCAAGCTTGTCTGAGGGGGGAAGGGGCTCAAAGGTGTCACGTCATAGGCCCTCAGCAAAGGAACAGCGCTGTGTGAATAGACTCAGCGGGTTAGAACTGCCGAGAGCTAGTCCATCTTCCTTCCACCAGCAGCTGCATGGGCTTGTGGAGTTGGGTTGTGGTTCACGGGGAGCTCAGTACAAGGCATAGCGCATGAAATGTCATTAACACACATCCTTTACACTCATCCTGAAGGAACATCCTCACCAACCAACAGGGAGCAGGGGCCAGCGTATGTAATCCAGACAGCAGAAGGAAGTATGGGCCAAACCAGTCAACCAATCCCATGGCAACATTGCATATGCTTGTTTTTTTCATTTGACCAGGAAAATTATGCAATTAATGCTTGAAAGTGAATCTGGGGTTTACACCTGTGGCCTGTGCCACACAGCTCCACACCCAAATAGCACAGGAAAAGAACTAGCCTCTCAGGAGTGTGGACAAGCCTGTGAGCGGGGGTAAGGCCAGCACCTCTGCTCAGAGGTACCTGCCCGGAACCCTCAGGACACAGGGACCGAGGAGCAGCTTGGAACAGGAGCCTTCCAGTTTCCTTCTGCAGCAGGGAGCTGATCCTGTGACACAGGGCTCCATACTCAAATAGTGCCAGGACAGAGCTGGTCTCCCAGGAGTGCCGACACACCTTCGAGCACAGGAAGATCACCATTTCTGTTCAAATTCTTCGATCAAGAGGGACCCTTGCAGAGCCATCAGGACACAGGAACAGCTGGGGACAGGATCCTTCTGGTTTCTGTCTGCACCCCAGAGCTGACCCTGTACCACAGCTCTCCAAACCCAAATTCCTCGCAGAGAGAGCTGGTCTCCAAGGAGTACTGATGCAAAGACTTGCAGGAGGGACAAGTCACAGTCAGAGAGAGCAAGACCAGCTAACACCAGAGATAACCAGATGGTGAAAGGCAAGGACAAGAACATAAGGAACAGAAACCAAGGCAACTTGGTATCATCAGGACCCAGTTCTCCCACCACAGTGAGCCCTGGATACCCCAACACATCAGAAAAGCAAGACTCGGATTTAAAATAACATCTCATGATGATTATAGAAGACTTTAAGAAGGAAATAAATAACTCCCTTAAAGAAATACAAGAGAACACAGGTAAACAGCTAAAAGCCCTTAAAGAGGAAATACAGGAAAACACAATCAAATAGGCGAAGGAAATGAACAAAACCATCCAGGATCTAAAAATGGAAATAGAAACAATAAAGAAATCACAAAATGAGACAACCCTGGAGATAGAAACCCTAGGAAAGAGATCAAGAGTCATAGATGCAAGCATCACCAATAGACTATAAGAGATAGAAGAGAGAATCTCAGGGGCAGAAGATACCATAGAAAACATTGACACAACATTCAAAGAAAATGCAAATTACAAAAAGCTCCTAACCCAAAACATCAATGAAATCCACAACACACTGAGAAGACCAAACTTAAGGATAATAGGCATAGAAGAGAATGAAGATTCCCAACTTAAAGGGCCAGTAAATATCTTCAACAATTATAAAAGAAAACTTCCCTAACCTAAAGAAAGAGATGAACATGAACATTCAAGAAGCCGACAGAACTCCAAATAGATTGGACCAGAAAAGAAATTCGTCCCGTCACATTATAGTCAAAACACCAAATGCACAAAACAAGGAAAGAATACTAAAAGCAGTAAGGGAAAAAAGTCAAGTAACATATAAAGGCAGACCTATCAGAATTACACCAGACTATGAAAGCTAGAAGATCCTGGGCAGATGTCATACAGATTCTAAGAGAACACAACTGCCAGCCCAGGCTGCTATACCCAGCAAAACTCTCAATTACCATAGATGGTGAAACCAAGATATTCCATGACAAAACCAAATTTACACAATATGTTTCCACAAACTCAGCCCTACAAAGGATAATAGATGGAAACCACCAACACAAAGAGGGAAACTACACCCTAGAAAAAGCAAGAAAGTAATCTTTCAACAAATCCCAAAAGAAGATAGCCACACAAACATAAAAATAACATCAAAAATAACAGGAAGCAACAATCACTACTCCTTAATATCTCTTAACATCAATGGACTCAGTTCCCCAATAAAAAGACAGACTGACAGACTGGATCCATAAAGAGGACCCAGCATTTTGCTGCATTCAGGAAACACACCTCAGTGTTAAAGACAAACACTACCTCAGAGTAAAGGGCTGGAAAACAATTTTCCAGGCAAATAGACCCAAAAAACAGGCAAGAGTAGCCATTCTAATATCGGATAAAATTGACTTTCATCCAAAAGTCATCAAAAAAGATAAGGAAGGACACTTCATACTCATCAAAGGAAAAATCTACCAAGAAGAACTCTCAATTCTGACCATCTATGCTCCAAATACAAGGGCACGCACATTCATAAAAGAAACTTTACTAAAGCTCAAAGCACACATCGCACCTCACACAATAATAGTAGGAGACTTCAACACCCCACTCTCATCAATGGACAGATCTTGGAAACACAAACTAAACAGAGACACAGTGAAACTAACAGATGTTATTAACCTAATGGATTTAACAGATATCTATAGAACATTTCATCCTAAATCAAAAGAATATACCTCTTCTCAGCACCTCAAGGTACTTTCACCAAAACTGATCACGTAATTGGTCACAAAACAAATCTCAACAGATATAAGAAGATTGAAATAATCCCATGGCTCCTATAAGATCACTACGGATTAACGCTGGTTTTCAATGGCAACAAAAACAACAGAAAGCCCACATACACATGGAAGCTGAACAACGTTCTACTCAATGATAACTTGGTCAAGGAAGAAATAAGAAGAAATTAAAGACTTCCTAGAATTTGATGAAAATGAAAGTACAACATACCCAAACTTATGGGACACCATGAAAGCAGTGTTAAGAGGAAAACTCATAGCTCTGAGTGCCTCCAAAAAGAAACTGGAGAGAGCATACACTAGCAGCTTAACAGCACACCTGAAAACTCTAGAACAAAAAGAAGCTAATGCACCCAAGAGGAGTAGAAGGCAGGAAATAATCAAACTCAGGGCTGAAATCAACCAAGTAGAAACAAAAAGAACTATACAAAGAATCAACAAAACCAGGAGCTAGTTCTTTGAGAAAATCAACAAGATAGATAAACCCTTAGCCAGACTAACCAGAGGGCACAGAAACAGAATCCAAATTAACAAAATCAGAAATGAAAAGGAAGATATAACAACAGAATCTGAGGAAATTCATAAAATCATCAGATCCTACTACAAAAGCCTATACTCAACAAAATTGGAAAATCTGGATAAAATGGACAATTTTCTAGACAGGTATCAAATACCAAAGTTAAGTCAAGATCAGATAAACCATCGAAACAGTCCCATAACCCCTAAAGAAATAGAAGCAATTATTAACAATCTCCTAACCAAAAAAAAGCCCAGGACCAGATGGGTTTAGTGCAGAATTCTATCAGACCTTCAAAGAAGACCTAATACCAACACTCTTCAAACTATTCCACAAAATAGAAACAGAAGGAACACTACCCAATTCATTCTATGAGGCCACAGTTACACTGATACCAAAACTTCACAAAGACCCAACAAAGAAAGAAAACTTCAGACTAATTCCCCTTATGAATATTGATGCAAAAATACTCAATAAAATTCTTGAAAACTGAATCCAAGAACACATCAAAATGATCATTCATCACGATCAAGTTGGCTTCATCCCAGGGATGCAGGGATGGTTCAATAT
>JAPYYD010004799.1:0-12743 GCA_028551405.1 Uromys caudimaculatus | reverse complement strand
TGTACTTCCCCATTCCCCATCTCCACCTCTTTTGTGGTTTTTTCCTTTAAATACCCCTGACTTCAACTGCTCAGGGCCGAACCCCTCTGCCTCTGCGTAGGTTACGGGTTCGACCCCAATGCATTGGTCCTTCTCACCGCCCCCGAATTAAACCTCGTGTGATTGCAGCAAGGACGGTCTTTCGTGAGTTCTTGGGGGGGTCACGCCATCCCAAGACTTGAGCGAGGGTCTCCCCAGCTCGGGGGTCTTTCACTACCACTGAATGTCTTTATGAAAAGCAGAAGTATTTTTAGGGTTGCTTGAGAAAATGAGCTGAGTGCAATGGCACCATAGAAGGCCCGGTTGCAAGTCCAGATTGTCACTCTAAGCGCTGAACGTGAACTATTTCTCACTTTGTTCCACAATAATTAGAATTATATTTTGGTTGAAGGCAAAAGCTAGGTCTCCACTGACAGCACTTTCTAGATAACTGACACTAATCTTTTAAATGTTCTGAGTTCTTTCTAACTTAGCAAGTCAAAATATTGAAATATACATTACACACTTTCACTGCAACCTTAAGCTAGAATTTTCTTAAGTCAACGTTAATTTTGGGACAGCAAGTCAGATCGGGGGTGAAGGTTCTTGCTACCAAGTTGAAGTTGACAATGCATACTCAACTTCCATGACCCACATGGTGCGAGGAGAGAACAAATTCCCTCTAGTAATGTAATAACAAATTAAAAAAATAATTTTATAATGAAAATGGGGTCATGAATTTGAAAGAGAGCAAAAAGGGGTATATGGAAGAGTTGGAGAAAGAAAAGAGAAGGGAAAATGATGTAATTATATTGTAGTCTCAAAATATTAAAAAACATAAAATCTTAATCTTCTTTGACAAGGATGCTCCTTTAGTAAGAACATAAATGTGTTCTGCTGCTCTACATAAGCTGGCCTCTGCTTTGGAGATGAATACGTTGATATGCTCTACCTTAAATAATCCCAGGCTGCTGTGCCTTTGGTTTTTTTACATCAATGTTTTATAATTATCGTTTCTGTTTTTCATTATAAGATATTGGCTTCCTTTCAGTCATTGTTAGTGTGGTAATCTTGAATACCACCTTAACCTATTATTCAAACTGCGTTTTCAAATTTACTGTTTTTTATAGGGCACCCAATAGAAGAATGATTATAAAGAATTCGCAAAGATAAAGAAAGCAGCTTTCAAATTTAGACTTTGAAGTCTGAGTGATATTCATGAATTTTAGAAACTGGAGTTTGTTACAGAAACTTTCCTTTTACTTTCTACTTAGAGTTCAGCTTCTCATATAAGACCTGTTGCTACTGAAGTAACTGAGTAACCCTTGCCATGGACATGATCTTAGGGAACTAAATCTCTGGGTAGACGCTGGTTCTACACTCCAGATTATAATTACTAACCCAACACAATTTCCCATGCTATCCATGCATATAGAACTGCTTCTTGGTTTTGTTTTTAAGTTTTTAATCATTTATTTATTTATTTATTTATTTATTTATTTATTTATTTATTTAACACTCCACATTTTATCCCCCCCATCCACCCTCCGACTGTTCCACATCCCATACCTCCTCTCCACCCCCACACCCACCCACCCAGACCTCTAAACTCCCTGGAGCTTCCAGTCTCTTGAGGGTTAGGTGCATCTTTTCTGACTGAACTCAGACTCAGCAGACCTCTGCTGCATATGTTCTGGGCCCTCATATCAGCTGTTGTATGCTGCCTGGTTGGTGGTTCATTGTCTGAGAGATCTCAGGGGTGCAGGTTAATTGAGACTGCTGGGCCTCCTACAGGGTCACCCTCCTCCTCAGCTTCTTCCAGCCTTTCCCTAATTCAACCACAGGGGTCAGCAGCTTCTGTCCATTGGTTGGGTGCAAATATCTGCATCTGACTCTTTCAGCTGCTTGTTGGGTCTTCCGGAGGGCAGTCATAAGACTCATTTTGTGAGTGCTCCATAGTCTCAATAATAGTGTCAGGCCTTAGGACCTCCCCTTGAACTGGTTCCCACTTTGGGCCTGTCACTGGACCTTCTTTTCCTCAGGCTCCTCTCCATTTCCATTCCTGCAGTAGAACTGTTTCTTTACGTCAGAATATATAGCTGCAATCATAACTCTTTTGTGAGTATTTGATGTTTGAATCCTTCATTAAACTGCAAACCCCAGGAAAGTGAGACCATGAGTTGTGCTCATTGAGCTATAATCCCAGTCCCCAGTTAGTAGGCACTCAACCTTTCATAGTACCTACTCACTTGTAATGGATGACTGAAATAATAACACATGGCTTAGCCAGAGCCCCGAATTCTGTTCTCTCTGGTACTGCCTCACATGTTCTTGAACAAACACATTAAACTTTCTCTAACTCTCAGTTGGTACATTCAGGAGAGAGCCTTCAACGTGCTGCTAAGTGGTTTGTTTTTTGGCGTTTGGTTGTTGTTGTTGTTTTGTTTTGTTTTTTTCACTTTTAAGTTTCCACTATATCCAACCAAGGAAATACCAGATTCTTACATCAAGGACATAGAATAGTTCAATGGGAAACTAGCAGGGAAGGAGTACCAAGGGTACACTGATTAGTCTCAGAAAAGAGCAAGAATGGCTCCTAGTTCTGAGAAAAGAGATGACTATTCTTTAGGAAAGTGTGGTGAAAAAGAAGTTTCTTATTGCAATCCTCCTTTCCTTCCCTGAATCCTATATGTGAGTTTAATACACACAGAGTTTATAAATTATATTTTCCATCCATCAAATTTTTCTTTTAAATGTATATATACAATTTATTTTTCAGAAAATTAACTAACAACTTACAAGCTCCTTTGCTCTAGATGTGTCTGACCAAAGCAGCAAATTTTAGTAGTGTCCCTCTGAAAGCATGGCGTCTTACACTTCTCGGCTGACCTGAGATCTGCAAAGCAATGGTAGCTCCAGAACAGATTCCCTGGGAATAGAGTTACAGTTGTAAGCCTGCCATGTGGGTGACGGGAATTAAACCTGGATCCTCTGGAAGAGGATATTAACTGCGGAGCCATTTCTCCAGCTCCTGTACATGTATAGCCCAGGCTGGCCTCAAACTCGTGATCCTTCTACCTGTACCTCATCAGCATATGCTATGGGTATGCACCACCACAACCAGCTGCATCTTCTAAATCAGTCTGTTTTAGAGAATGTTTAACTCATATAAATTAATTTGTAAAATTGAAAGTTCAGAAATGGGTCAGGAGAGACACTTTTAATGGCTAAAGGAAGACATTTTAAAAGGGTCTTCAAATCCCACCTACAGGTCTAACTACCATCCTCATGTCAGTGCCAGCCCCCTAGAATACCACAAAAAACCATCATACAAGCCCAGTTCCAACACACCACTATGTAATCAAAACCATCATTTGGACAGCCTTTCTCCCAGACTAGAGTGAGGCAAATGAGTTCGCTTTGGGAGCAAAATTTAAAGGAGCACCATAAAACCTGATAATCAAAATAGGATTTCAATACAACACTTTATGATCAAAAAGCAAAATTCATGAACAAGATATGAAATTTTTAATAAGGAAGGATCTGTATTATTGATTTTTTTCTTTTGCCTTAGGCTCTAGTATGGTTCAGCTCAACACTTTCTCACTTCCTTCTGTTCTGATAAGAGACACCAAGCATACGCACAGTGGAATGTACAAAGGGGGCAAATGTGTGCTTGCTGCATCACTCTGAGCCAGGGAAGAACCAGGGAGCAAGCACCCAGGACCACAACAGATACTGCTTCTCGGGATAAGGAGTGTTGGCTCCTGTTTCTGTTTCTTGCTAGGTCTGGTAATTTACAAAGAAAAGACGTTACATAGCTTACAGTTCTGCAGGTCCAAGAGCTTGGGACCAGCATTTATGTGTGAGGGCTCCAAGCAGCTCCATAAGAGAAAGTCGGAAGGAAGTGGGAGCAGGTTCTTACAAGAGAGCTGACATGGACAGAAAAGAAGCAACAGAAAGCCAATTTATGTTTATTAACAACCCTCTACAGGGTAAGTAACACATCACAAGATAACTATATTACTCCCTGTGTGAGTGTAGAATTTCCACAATCTAATTACCTCTTAAAGATCCCAACAACACAGCCATATTGGAGACTAAGCCTCAACATGAGTTTTGGTAACAACTAACCCTATTCAAACCATAATAGTTCCCAAATGCCAATAAAAAAGATGATCTCCATGAAGCATGGGCTATCCTTTTGTCTGTGGTAACTATTATCACTCTGCACACAAAAATGGCAAAGCCCTAATATGGTATCCACATTTCTCCAAGAACTCATTACACTTTGCATAGGAAAGACAGAATCCCCACAGTGAAACAGTGAAAAATCTCCCCTTCTAAACACCCCTGTGGTAATAAAAGCTATAGAAAAACAGTATTGATCAGTGTCTTCCACTCCAAGAGCAAATGCTGTGAGACGGAATGAAAGGAAGGGTGCAGTGAACATTGCTGAGAATTAGCAAAATAAATGGTTCAAGAGGAGGTTCTGGGCTCTGAGCTTTAGTTATTCACTAGCTTTTAATGGTCAGTGGAGGAAATGTACATCCATGCTGTCAATCAGGCTGTACTGGGTAATTCTGCACTCTCTACTGAGGTAGCAGGGGAGAAGAAATGCTTCCTTAATCAATACAAATAGGAGAGTATTCCTGGAATTGGAATTAATCTGTTTTAAAAGTAAAAAAGTGAAAGGGAGTCCCTCCTGAATGGCGTACCTGTATTGTACAGCAGCTGTAGCCAAACTAGATACTTCAAGCCTTAAAACGCTGTGAGAGAAGGCAGGACTGATATCAAGTATGTAGCAGGCAGTGATGTTCCTGGTGCTCCACCGTTACTGTTTACCAATGGCAACCTCAATACCCATCCTGTGACACTGAAGGCTACGTTTAGCAATATCTTACCATTATTTTTCTAGCCTACTAGGAGATTAATAATAAAATTAAGGAATATTTTAAGATAAAATAGCAAGCATTTTAACAGTAGGTCGTCTATGGATGGAGATCCTGAAAAACACTCTGTAGGAACTTTGTTGTTCTTATCCAGCCAAGAAACTTCGTTGTATAAGACACATGCACAGTGTGGGCATTCAACAGGTAATTGTATGAATAAAACTCAAGGTAATGAGAACTATTAAACTTTTGCCAATGCTGAATCATAACCAGAAGGCAGCTTGTCAGGAGTCTCAAGCCCTGCAGGTCCAGTGTTGCAAGCCCAATAGAAAACAGGAATGTGGGCTGAACTAACAATATAAAAGCATTGCTTCTGCCTCGTAAGAGACAGAAAACTTGAATAGTCTGTGCTAGCCCTGAAAGGAGAGGCCTCTGAGAATATAAATAAGAAATCAATGGGGTATGTGGGAGAAGAGAAGGGTGAAAAGATAGGTGACCTGAACTAATCAGAAGCCTCAAAGGTCCGCGGAGAAACGGTTCATAACAAACAGTGAAATTGTAGATGAGTGAAGGAAAATATAGTGAGGTTATTTCCTTTTCCTCTTGATATGTGGACTCCGTAATGGAAGTGCTGAGTATTACCAGATTCAGTTAAAGAATGCAGTTCTAGTAATCTCTTCCCTATCCACAGACTGAAAATAAACAGACCAGGCAACTTTAAATACAGGCGTCCGGAGAGCTAAGAAGCACCGAGCCCAGAGGGCGAAGTTCACGTGACCAGCCTACTGACAATATTCTGGAAAAGGGCCCTAGGGCTCGGTACCCGTTATGGTAGTGCTCACCTAGGGCCAAGCCAAACCCAAAGGTTTGCAAATCGGACTTGAGCACAGCAGATGCGGAGGCGACTGACCCAAAGGGCCCTGAGCCCACACCGAACGAACCAATGGCCGTAGAGACAGGGCGGGCCGTCCGGGCGCCGGACCAATGGGAGTGCGGCAGGGCTGGAGGGTGCGTCCCTGCCTCCACGCCACCGACTGGTTCGCAGCCCAGCCCGGGCCGATGTTGGAGCTGCCCGGAGCCCAGGCGTGCGCCGGGGCGCTCGCGGCCGCTCTCCTGCTGCTGCTATTCGTGCTGGTGGTCTGCCAGCTCCTGAGGCAGAGACGTCCGGCGGGCTTCCCCCCGGGTCCTCCGCGGCTGCCATTCATCGGCAACATCTGCTCCCTGGCGCTGTCGGCCGATCTTCCCCACGTCTACTTGAGGAAACAGAGCCGGGTGTATGGCGAGGTAGGCCTCGACGCGGACCTTCCTCTCGTCAAAAGCAGCAGTCAGGGACCCCGTGGCCGTGCCACCACTCAAGGGAAGCCCGCTTCGAGGGCCGTGCCTCCAGCAGAGGCGGCTCTGCTTGAGTTTCCCGCCCACAGGCCAGCATGTGCTTCTGCGCTTGCGCTGTGTGGACTGTACTCTGTGCCGGCTCTTAAGCTGCCACCGACACAGAAACTTCTCGGGCCTGAGGGTCCTGAGCTTGTGGGAAAATCAAGACGCTGTGAGTTCTAGTAGTGGTTGGTATTGTAGGTTGCTGTTTAAACCGATTTTTAAAAACAGATTTAACACTAAGAATAAAAATTGCCCTTTAATTTTCTGAACCCTAAATTTTCCTCATCAGAGAAATTAGAATGATACCCCAAAGCAGTAAGAAGCTCCCAACTGTATTGCCTATTATATATGATTTTGGTTACTATGTGTGAAAAATGTCTTCCTTTAGTAGTGTTAGGAGGTGACCATAGGGTTTGACTAGCTAAGTGTTCTACCACTGAAACACACAGCCAATATAATAGAAATGTATTATGCCTACAAATTTAAAATTATCTTTGAACCAGCTGATTTGAAATGGCTTCTCATTGAATAGGAAATTAAAATTTTTATACATTAATATTTGAACTGAAAGGAATTATTTACTATGAATATTCATGTAGGACAAGTAATGTAAGTCTATTCCATTAAAAGCTAAAATTAAAATGTAAGTGGATGGAAGACTGTCATTTAGGAATAGGTTGATTGGATTTAACTGCTTAGAATTTGGTGTAAATAATTTTGTTTCTGGTACACTGAAGAAACTATGCATTGTTTACAATGATGACCATATACTGCACATCAAATAAGGCTGACCTGTGCTCTTAGCTTCGAAGTTGCAAGGAGCAAAACTGAAAAGGATATATGCATTGCAGAGTAAACATTGTATTTGGAGGCTTAATAACCACCAAACATTAACTCTTTATAAACTACTGCTGCATTTGATCTTTATTCTAGCTATAAAATAACCCTGAAGACTTCCCATTATCTTAGAGATATTTCAAAATTCTGACAGTTTCAAAATTAGTGTAAGTTGTTAAAATACTACCATTTTTTAATAGACTAGAAGGAGACTTATTTCCTGTACATCGGAAAGGTTATAGGAAGCAGTTCATAGGAGTTATTTTTCTATTATCTCCCTTTTTAATTTGAGATGTGTAGTCAAATAAAAAGTAAATAAATCTGAACTCTAAAATAACTTCTACTTTTGTGCACTCTGAGTTTAATTCTTTATAATTTTCTAAAGGAAAGCAGTAGGGCCCACGATTCATATTTATTTTAAGCAATCTTATATAGAAATGTGCAGTAGCATAAATTGCCATTTCCTTGGAGAATCATTCTTGATTGTTTTAGCTTCTGCTATGATTAGATTCTTAATGTAGATTTTGAGCAGCATTCTATAGCTAGCAAAGTTGATATAAGTGGATTTGTCAGACTCTTTCAGGCAATGCTCTTAAAGGCAATAAAGATAATTATTTTGCGTTACAGCAAACAGAATTGACAGTTTATTCATTTATTTTATGGCAAGCTTTTATTGAGAACTTATTCAAGGCACTGAGTGGGGTTCTGTGGAGAATTTAGGAATGAAAAGGGATCTTTTTAAAGGTATTTATAATTTAGAAGCCAGGCAGATGAAAATGTTTCAGGTTCAAACAAGTATCAAGTTAATGTCATGGAAGGTTATATATAAGCTGTGATGGCTCAGAGTAAAGGGAATAAAATGTATATATATTAAAAACCACATGGACTAAGGTCTCTAAAGCCTGGATATAGTTTGGGTAGTACGATAATCAAGGGAGGCATTCCAGATGAGAAAACAGACCAAAAGGTTGAAAACATAGCAGTCACTTATCAGCAGTAACACTGTGTACATTTGTTTGTTGTTAGTACTTAGCCAATGTGTTGTAATAATATTCTTAAATATGTTTCTGCCAAAATTTGTTAATTCAGCATAATGCATCAATTGTTATTGTATGCCATGAATCTATGCTGGCAATATAGTAGTCAATAAAATAGAGATCTCTGTCTCTAGGTAGCATACATTCTATTTGTGGAAAGACAAACAAGATAAGTATAAGTAAATTATATATTAAAGTTGTATCAGGTACAACGGAAGCTAAACAAGAGTAATGGAAATGGACACTACTGTAGGGCTAAATTTTAAGTTAGTAAATCAGAGCAGGCCTCACTGTAATGACATCTTAAAAGGAGACGAAGGAGCAGGCTAAAAGAACATCTTAGGGAAAAACACACCATGAGCAGAGCAAACACCAAGGGCATGAAGCAGCATTATGTCATGTTGAGCATTGTATATAAAGATAAGAGTAAAATTAGGCCAGGAAGGAGGTGGTTGTGATATCTGTTATAAGGGTGAAAAGCAAGGCAAGTGGCTTGACCCAGAATATAGAGGTTTCAAAAGCCAGCTCTGCATTACTGAAACAAAATATTTGAGATAATAAACGTATAAAAAGGAAAGATTAATTGTGGATTCTACCTTGGATGTTTTAGTCAGCTGGTCGACCTCATTGATTTTGGAACTTGAGTGAGGCAGTGTATCACAGTGGGAGTGTGTGGCAAAGGAAACTGCTTACACCATGGCAGCCAAGAAGAAAGAGCCAGAAGACAGGGACATTCCCTGTAAGGGGCAGATCCATAGCTTACATCTCCCACTGTGTCCTTTAAAACTTTTACCCTGTAGCACTACGCTAAACTCTATATCCTTAGTATATAGGCCTTGGAGAGGCATTTAAGTTCCGAAGTGATAAGAAATTTGTCAAAATCTTCTTATAATTCGAAACAGTGTACATGCTGAGCAGCAGAATGTTCTCTTGTGATCAAGCACTTCATAGAAGCAACTTAAGAGAGGAAGGATTCATTTGGGCTGATGGTGCAGAAGATACAGTTTATCATGGCAGCTAGTGGATCAATTCCTGGGGTTAGGAGTCTACAGTGGCTCCTCACTTTGTACCAACTAGGAAGCAGAGACAATTTGGCTGGCACCAAGGCCAGGAGATGACCCTCATGGCCACATTCCAGGAACACACTACCTCCAATTAGCCCCTACTTCCTAAAGGTTCTATTATCTCTCAAAACAGTGCTGGTAGAGGACAGAGTGTTCAATCACAAGTCTGTGGGAGAACATTTCCTATTGAAACAGGACCTGAACACCTTAGAGGATAAATAGTGTGGTTGTTAACTGAGATAGCAAAATTTTCTCTGCAGAGCTAGTTTGGGTAGAGAAGTTATGCAAGATGTCTCAGCAACTTCTAGAAGGCACAAATGTTTGATGTATTTCTGTTTACATCTCTGCTATGGTTATCTCATAATAGACATTTAAAACCTATTCAATAAATCAAAGATTGAATACACCTAATATTGGACCCTTCCATAGATCAAAACAGTTTAAGAGTAAGTTTTCATAGTTTGATTGATGAAACTTTACTAACAATTCTTGAGTATAATATACAACTAAATCAAGTAAAACTTCTCCAAATTCTACTCTCTTAACAAATGACTATCTCAATTTCTTGAGTAGAGATTATATAATACCTTTCTATAGTGATGAGTCCTTTTTAATAATCCCTAGTAACCATAGTGTGAAAATTTTCTTTGAAATATATTCTCCCTCTGTTCTGCCTTCATACTACTATACTTTTTATTTTATTTTATTTAATACTTTATTTACATTTCAAATGTTTTCCCCTCTCCAGATCTCCCCTTTGGAAACTCCCTATCCCATCCCCGCTCCCCTGCCTCAATGATAAGGTCCTGCACCATTCTTGCAAAATGATTAATTTAGTTTTTTCCTCCATTGGTACCACTTCCTATAAATTTCACTGAATGCATTTCTGGGGAAAGACTTTTCTTTAACATCAGTAGTACTGCTTTGGGAACTGAAAGATCTCTCATTGCTTATCTGGTAGCAATTCCCTTTGTGCCAAAAAACACCTCCAAGGCCACTGAGAACTAATGCTACTGTACAAAATCTACAATTTCCCCAGGATTCTAAATATACACACTTCTCTGTTCCAGGGTCCACCCTCGTGCTAATGACTTGGTGGCACTGGTTGTATTTCCTCCTGATATTTATCACTTTTACTGACCTACTCCTGAAGAACTTTTGTTATCAGCTAAGACTTCCTGTTTTCTTATGAAGCAAAATATACCATGATTAAATATCCTTAGTTGTTTGCACAAAGATAAGGCTCATCCCGGTATTTTATCTGTAAGAAGCTCAATTCCTGAGAGGTCTTCGGGAACCTATTGATATGTAGGCTTTTCATGGGTTCAGCCTTTACAGGGGTTTAGCTCAAATACAACTCAAGAGGAGTGACTTTCTAAGTGAACCTGAGGTGACTATGTGTTGTCTTGACTAGTTTTATTGTTAACTTGATCCAACCTAGAGTCACCTGGTAAAAGGGAACCTCAATTGAAGAATTATCTCAATCAGGTTACCCCAGGGCATCAAAAGAGATTGTCTTGATTGATGATTGATATGGGAGGGCTCAGTCCACTGTGGGTAGGGCACAATCCATAGTGTGCTGCTTAATTTTATGTCTGCTTGACACAATCATTTGGGAAGAGGGAACCCCAATTGAGAAAAAGCCCCCACCAGATTGGCCTGTGATTTTCGTTAATGATGTATTGTGGTGTGTAAGTAAAACATGAAATAAACTCTTTCTAAGTTGCTTTTAGTTATGGTGTTTTATCACAGCAATAGAAACCATCTAAGAAATCTGGAATGTGTATGTGTCCTGTATAACTAGGCTAAGAACAGAGATAGAGATTGAGCTAATAAGCAGAGTTCTTCCATGATTACTGTTTCCAGATTTCTGCCCTGACTTCTATCTTGATGGACTGTGATCTGGAAGTATAAGCTGAAATAAACCATTTTCTCCCCTAAGTTGTTTTGGTTATGGTGTTTATCACAGCAAAAAACATCAAACTTGAACATGTGGCAAACAACTTCAGTAAGGTATAAGATGGATTGTTTGTTCTACTTTATTTTTCCCTTGGCTGAAAGATACCTACCTATGGTGAATATCATTCCTCTAAAGTTAGGTCCCCTTAGAACCCAGGACTTAGAAAGGCAAGTACAGCTGACATATGCTTAAACTTCAAAGTTGTCTTTTGGATTTCTCAATCCTCTCCCCTCACTTCAAGCTGGTGTAATAATAGATAGATGGTGTTAGTAGTTCATTTGTCTTGGAAGTAAAATGAGACTTATACATAATGAATGAGATGGGATGAATCCTAATAGAGTAGCTAAATCAAATATATTTTCTGTGGCAATACCAAAGGCCAAAACGTGTCTTTTGCCTATCACATTAAAGCTATTTAATGGCAAACCTTAAGGTAGAATACAGAGCTCCTATGCCCAGTGCTCTTTTCATCACACCTTATGAGATGATTCCAGGCCTGGAGTGTTATAATGAATCATGCTGTCTAAACATTGTCAACTAACAAGTCCTTATGTTTTTAGAAAAGTAGCAAATATTAGAAGGGATAGGCTCACATGTAGATGCTATGATAGCTTCTCTGTACATGTTGCTATTTAAATGTTCTTTTTCTTCTCAAAGATTTTCAGTTTAGATCTTGGAGGCATATCAACTGTGGTTCTAAATGGCTACGATGTAGTAAAGGAATGCCTTGCTCATCAAAGTGAAATTTTTGCAGATAGACCATGTCTTCCTTTGTTCATGAAGATGACAAAAATGGGAGGTATGTTTACTTCTAACTATTCAGTGAGGTTGTTTTAGGTCACATTCCTTATTTTAAATAATCTTAATATAGACAGATGATTTTTTTGTACTTTGTGAAACCTGTATTTAAGGAGCCATCAGACCGCATTCAATAATGTTTTAAACCATTGCATGCTAGTTTTTTGTTTTGTTTTTTTTTAATGATTAGGTATTCTTTATTTTTATTTTTTTCATACTTTGTTTACATTTCCACTGTTTCCCCCCTTCTAGGTCTCCTCTTTGGAAACCACCTATCCCCTCCACCTCCCCCACCTCTATAGGGAATTCCACCTCCCACCCACCCACACACCCACTCCCATATTCCCACCTTGACATTCCCATTTATTGGGGCCTCTCCTCCCCCTGATGGCCAACAAGGCCCTCCTCTGCCACATATGTGGTCTGAAACATGGGTCCCTCCATGTGTATTCTTTGGTTGGTGGTCCAACCTCTATGAGGACCTGGGGGTCAGGCCAGTTGACACTGTTGCTCCTTCCATGGGGCTGCAAACTCCCTCAGCTCCTTCAGTCCCTTCTCCAACTCCTCCATCTGGGACCTCACTCTCAGTCCAGCAGTTACTGTGAAGTGAAACTTGGGTATTCCGAACTTTTGGGCTAATATCCGCTTATCAGTGAGTACATACCATGTTTGCTCTTTTGTGACTGAGTTACCTCGCTCAGGATGATATTTTCAAGTTCCATCCATTTGCCTGCAAATTTCATGAAGTCATTGTTTTTAATAG
>JAPYYD010004798.1:0-12744 GCA_028551405.1 Uromys caudimaculatus | reverse complement strand
TTGGTGGGCGGGTGGGTGGAAGTTGGAATTCCCTCATAGAGGCGGGGAGGGGGAGGGGATAGGGGGTTTCCAAAAGGGAGACCTACAAAAGGGGAAACATTGGAAATGATAATAAAGTATTAAAAATAAATAAATAAATAAAAATAAATAAATAAATAAATAAATAAAGATATTTAAATTTAAAAAAAAATAATATTGGAGAAGGGTCTCTGGGTGTGGTAAGCAGCATATTTTAACTTCATACAATGAGCTTTCTCTACACTGCTGACACACGCTGCTTCACATTGATAAATTAGCATCCAAAACTTCTCTGAAAATAATTTTATAGACTCTTAACATTGGAGAAAATGAGCAGGCAGAATATGGGGTTTTGGATGGAAACCATCACCTATTTAGTTTTAAAATAAGCCTATTTTACTCTAGTGGTGAATGCTCATGTCTTTGCTTCCTGTAGAGTGAGACAAATTCTCATCATTGCTTTTTTACATCTGACTCACTTGGTGTGAATACGTGTGGAGGGTGTACTGTGCCTTCTGTGTGTGTGACCACAGTGGCTGGCTGGATTGGGTCCCAGTGTGTTGGCTGAGACTTTGTGCTACTGCTCAGCAGGGGCCGCTTTCCCTGGCTTCCCAGCCATGGCTTGTTAGGCTTTGAGAGACTTATAAGTGTTGAGTCCTGCAGCATTCAAGAAGCCTAAGTCCTCTTTCCTGAGAGGAGTACAGATTCTCCTTATATAAAGCTCACGTGGTTCTTCATGTCCAGTTTGTTTGTTCCTGTCTTTTCATCAAAATAATATTGCCATTTTTACAGCTGTCATTTTCATTTTTAAAAATTCTAGCTTTTCACTCAGCCATTCCCCTTTCACAGTGATGTCCAGTATGAGAGATGTGGACTTAGAGGCATGAATACTGGGCTTACATT
The DNA here is from genome assembly GCA_028551405.1 of Uromys caudimaculatus. NCBI lineage: Eukaryota > Metazoa > Chordata > Mammalia > Rodentia > Muridae > Uromys > Uromys caudimaculatus. The sequence continues at coordinate 11,823 of JAPYYD010004798.1, read as the reverse complement.
CCCATCTACAAGGACTGAAATAAAGCTAAGAGTCAGAGCGTTGCACAAAGCCTTACTCTGGGTGGCAGTCAGGGGCCATTTTCTAGTGGACTTTCTGATTTAGCATTTCTGTCCTTTGTTGATGGTTATCCCTTGACGACTTGGACAGGCATAGGACAGTCAGTGCTCAAGACTGTCAACCCACCGTGCTCAGGGGCCTGCAGTAGAGTTTATTCTGGCTGTTATTTATTCATTTGTCATAATTTATTCTTCAAGATATTGTCAGGAGGCATTTGAATTAGAGTAAAAACATAAATACTATGTGTATGCACCAAAGATCCGAGAAAACTATGAATGGTGTCTGAAACTAGGGATCAAGGGCCGTGTTGGAATGCCGGATTTGCTGAGAGTCATGGCGGTAAGGGTCAAGGGTAAATTAAACATCACACACACACACACTGCACACATATACACCATACACACACAGCACACACACACACACACACAACACACATATACCCCACACACACTACACATATATACACCACAGACACACAGCACACATATACACCACACACACACTACACATATATACCCCACACATACTACACATATATACACCACACACACACTGCACACATATACACCACACACACACACACCCCATAGGTGTGCAATATATACACATCTTTAGGTGGTAAATGATACATCTATATAAAAGCATGTTATTTCAGCGTTTAGAACGTCGAAGAGATCAAGTAGCAAATTCTATACTGTACTTTGTAAATTCAAATGGATTTTCCATTGAAGTGAGGATGTGCACGGGCAGCCGTGGGAACAGGGGTGGCTGCGTATAACTCGTGGATAATGTCTTAATTCTGTATGTAAGTGAGCATTTCACTACCGAGCAGTCCTCACCCTCATCACTCAGCAGAGCAACACTGAGGTAGTGTGTTCAGGGGAGAGGTGGCTGCAGTTAAAACGAGCTGTGTGGCTCGGGGCCTTCCAGGTTTCTGATCTACGAAGTGTAAGGAGCTCCCATCTGGTGAATGACTTCATTCCCACTCAGAAAAGAAGAAAGCTTACTTTCATGCATGTTAGCATCAAATTAAAATTTATATTGGTAACAGTCAAACATTTTAACTTAGAGCTTGAGTGCCAAATTTTCTTATATGCCTAGTCGCTGGGTTTGTTTTCATGAAATACTGAAATTAGAAAGTGGCTCTGGTCTTCCTGCCTTCCAGAAGGCACAGTGCTGTGTAGACACCGTCTTTCCTGTCAGTGCTTAGTCATGCACTGCATATCAGTACAGTTACATCGAGTCCTTCTGGACGTGCTCAGAAGCCAGTTTTTGTAGGGTCTTGGCAAAGAGATATCCTCTAGTGGCCTGTCCTATGCCTGGGGGTTGTCCTGTCCCTAGGCGTCAGAGATGAAGACTATGATGTCCTGTTGTCCAGGCTTTGGCGGCAGGGTAGGAGGTTCTGTGGTTTTCATGCCCTCTCTGTGCCCTTTACTTGACAGGAGCATCTGATTGAGAACGAGGTGTCAATCCTGCGCAGAGTGAAGCACCCCAACATCATCATGCTGGTTGAGGAGATGGAGACGGCAACCGAGCTCTTTCTAGTGATGGAACTGGTCAAAGTAAGGACGGGCGGGCTCACTGGTGTCAAAGCTCAGGGCGCGCCGCACCCCTGAGGAACCTTGTCAGCAAAGGACCCACAGCCTCTTCACCGGTGCTGCTCCTCATCTGCTGCAAGCTGATGTGACATCCTTCTCTCTCAAAGGACTGAACTGGTGATGTTTCGATGCGTCTGTTTCTTTATCCTCTAGGGCGGAGATCTCTTTGATGCGATTACTTCTTCAACCAAGTACACTGAGAGAGATGGAAGCGCCATGGTGTACAACCTAGCCAATGCCCTCAGATATCTGCATGGCCTCAGCATCGTACACAGAGATATCAAACCTGAGAATCTTTTGGTGTGTTCAAAATCTCTGCTATTTCATTTTTAACCTGTTCTTCTGTTCTTTTAAATGACTGTAATGCTATGAAAACATCACAGCACAGAGTAACATTCAGAGCGTAAACCAATACCACAGTGATGAACAGAGAGCACACGAAAGGGGCTCTAGGAAAACCAGCAAGTTCAAGTTGGTCAGGGTGTTTTACATGAACACAGAAAACCCTAATGGGCTTCTTGAGTCCATGTGCATGTTGTTTTCTGGACATTAGAAAGTATGTTTTCATCTGTCTTTGATTATGTTAGTCAGCTTCATGCTACTATAATGGATTTGGGCTCAAAGTTGAGAGGTTCCAGTCTAATAGAGGTGGACCCATTGGTTCAGGCTCTGATGGGATTGGCTGATGGCAGTTCTGAAGAGCATGAAGTAGGGCCAGACCCCCACTTTGTGATCCAGGAAGCAAAGAAAGGGAGGAAGGGAGACTCAGGACCTTTGAGAGTTTGTAATGATGTAAAGTACAAAGCTCTTTCTGCTAAGGGGCCCACCACCTCCCAGCACCAGCACCTTAGGGATCAAGCCTCTTACACAGAGGTATCTGGGGTCCTTGGCCATCTAAACTTACAGCAGTGATGCTAACTGGAGAACAAAATTGTATGGTGCATAACTTTGAAGAATAAGGTAGGGATAAGTAGGGGTCCATGGGTGGGGGAGTGGACCAGGTGAGTTCATGTGCCAGCAGAACTTTGGAGGCTGTCCGTTCCTCTAAGCTTTGTACATATGGAAATTCTTTTACATACTTGGAAGTGTTGTGTATTCTATTCTACAGAATGAAAAGTAATTTCTACTGTGCGGCTCAGTGACCTTGGTCCATGGTCCTGGTCTGTTTACCAGCCTCCTGACCTTGTATGACCTTTTTCTCTTCTGACTCAGGGCAATCCCCTTTAACCCATATTTAACATCCTTTCGTGCTGATCTGCGATAACTAAAGCTTATTTACCAGGGAGGAGTTCTTGAGATTGCACTGCCAGGAACTGGGGAAGCTGGCTGGGAACTTTGCTTGTACACCATCTTCCAGATGCAGTAGAGAGGCTCTCTGTGTGCTGCTCCACTGTCTTAATGCCATCTGGTCTCTCCATCCTCTGCAGTCAAAGCTTCGCCAACAGCATCACACCTCCCTTTCTTCTGTCTGTCTTCACCTGTACCCATAATATCCCTTCCCAGTGTGGCTAACCTCTTCATCACTGAGCACAAGTTACGCCTTTAACATTACCCCAGAATCTCTGAGCAGACGACAGTCATGGCCTCTTCTGCTTTCTGCAGCATTTGCCACAGGGTTGTGATTTTATGTTCTCTGATCTGTCTCCTTGTAAGTACCATAGGCTGGAGGTCTCATGGACCTCCTCTCCGCTTGCTTTCATGGCTGTGCTAAGCAGGTACATGATGGTGATGGCGGTGTGGAGTGATCCCTGGTGGTGGCTCTGATCATCACTCGGCTAGCCTGCAGCTGAGTAAAGATCATTATCGCCAGCCTCAAGGACCACACAGCTGAGGGTTAAAGGGAATACGCGAGACCATCCCCGGGACTTCCTTCTTTCTAAAATTTATTTGTTTTTGCAAATCCTGAGCATCCATTTTCCATTTGCTAATGCTATTAGTTAATGACTTGTTTATCTGGAAGGCTAAGTAGCCCTCCTCCCCTCCCCTCCCCCCTTCACCTCTCCCCTCCCCCTCCTCTTCACCTCTCCTTTTCCCTCCCCTCCCTTTCTCTTTACTCCCCTCTCCTCCTTTCCTCTCCCCTCTCCTCCCCTCCTTTTTTCTTCTCCTCTCCCCTCCCCTTGTCTCCCCTCCCCTCCCCTCCCCTCCTTGCATCTGCAGTGGGATGGTCAAGGCATCTTGGTGGATGTTCTCCCCACTCAGTGCCCTGGGCAGTGGGAGTTGCAAGCAGCCGTCTGTGGTTGCTGGGAACCCCAGTCATCCTCAAGGACCTCTAGTCAGATGCAGAGGGAGCCTGCTCAGCCTCAGACCAGCCTGCCACCTTAGGCTGAGCAGCAAGAAACCCAGGGTTAGCACAGTCCACTCGCCCTGACGTCCCTCCTTGGTCGCAGCCTTCTGGGCAGCAGCAGCCTGCCTGCCTTTTCGGGCTCTTCAGGACTTCTGTAGTAATAGAGGTCACGCATGCTCTCCCTCAGTTCTCCCTCTTGGGAGATAGAGCCACACATGTAAAACATCGAGCGCAGTAGACCCCCACTCAGTGAGCTCCTCTGTTGTATGGGATGGCAATGTCTCCATAGCAAGGACACCTGTTAAACCACGGCAGGAAGGCGACATAAGATGCTTCTAAGAGGGTCTGGCTCCAACAGCATCAGGAGACACGGCCCCTGGAATCTGCCCAGATCTGGTTAATGAAGGTCCCAGGCATGATGTTACCATGGAAGGGCTCTGTGCAGCCGGAAACTCCAGCACAGCCCGCTAGCTGATTTTCCTGAGGAGCTGACCTTACGTCAGCAGGGCCTCTCGTGGCTGAGCTGCCAGCAGAAGCTCCCAGGTCCTCTTCAGTTTATGACACAATGCCATTAGAGCCCCTCTGTTGCCTTGCCGTTCGTCCAGAAATCAGGATTGCTGCCATCGACACACATCCTTGCTGCAAGGAGTTTAAGGACCGTTTCCTCCTTCATTTGCAGGACACTGAGGACTCTGGACATTTTATACACATTTTCCTTTACAAGAACACTAAGAACAGTGCCAAACTGACCCTGCCTGGGTACCACAGAAAGGCAGAATTCTTTTCTTACAGTCTTCTACCTTGAGAGATTTACACAGGTTTAGCAACCGTAAAACCCTAATCTGAAATTCAGACACATCCAAAAACGTATGTAGAGAGTTAGGCCTGGCGGCACATGTCTGTAACGTAGTGAGTTTGAGGCCAGCCTGGGTTACCAAGTGAGATCTGTCTAAAAACAAAAGAGATGTTTTGTGTGCCAGCATGTCACCAAGTAGAAAATTCCATGCCATGAAATGTCATTTCTTACACAAAATACTGCGTGAAGTTATTATCTTCAGGCTATGCGTTTAAAGTATATGTGAAATATAAATGAATTTTGTAATTGGTGTTGAAGCCCAACCCTAAGATGCTTCATTATGCTGTAGTCTAAAGTGTAAGACATTGTTTCTGAGCATTATTATTATTATTAATAATTATTGAGATTGTGACTCACTGTGTTCTCAAGGCTGGCACTGAGTTCAAGAGATTATCTGAGCTTGAGAGGCTAGGACTGCAGATGTGTGTATCACCATGCCTGGCTCCAGACATTTTTGTGTGTACATGGTGCTAAGGCTGTGGGTCAGGCTCCAGAAATGACCCTTCCAGTGCACACACTTCTGAGCAGCACATGTGCCAGCTACGGAGGCCTTTTGTATCTCCCTAGATTTAGTCAGCAGATTGGCACTGCACTGAAGGGACAGAGCCACTGAGGCAGTAACAGTAAACACCCCACGCGACTCTTGATCCTGCCTGGGAACTAATGCAGTTTTTAAGCAGCAGGGCATTCTGACATCTGATTTGCATCCCCTTGCCTGGTACCATAACTTAAAACCCTGCCAAAGCAGATGTATGAGTCGCTGTGTCAGGGAGCACAGAGGTGGCCGTTACTGCTATGAGTTACAGCCCAGCGGTGCCCTGTCATAGTTAAGTATGGAGACTGGTGATAAATTCAATGTTTCCAGGAGTTTGGGGACAGAGGAGAGAAGAGGTTGGATTTCTCATGGTCGATGTCCTTCTAAATCATTACTCTGGCTGGTGTTTTATTTAGAGAGCATGAGGGATTCCCTTAGGATGCAGGACCTGTGTTCCTCGCACTTCTCAGCTTTGCGTTTTGCCAGCTACTTGACAGAGCATCTCTCAGTGTGAGGTGGGCCATTTGTACATGGCAGGGCTGGGGTTTTCACAGTTGTCTAACTTCATTTAGAATCTGCACGTGAGGCCGCCGGAGTTTTGACTTTGTTTACTACAGAACCCATCCCAGGGTGGTTTAGCAGGACGACGAGGGGTCCTGACTTCAAAGCCTGCTTGGTAGCTTAAGCTGAGTTCTGTGAGCCTCAGTTTCCTTGCCTGCAAAATGCAGGTAGTATTTCTTCTTCTGGTTAGCCAGTGTGATGTACTTGAGAGAATATGTAAATGTGAGATGTCCCTGCGGATGTCAGTAGCTGTCAGGAAGCCCTAGGGACCTATGACCTTCATCTGTCTATCTGGGACAGGCATTTTCCCTGCTTTTTTCTTTGCCAGGCCTTGTGTAGGGTGGGCAGTCTTTCTACCTCTGATCTCTATCCCAGCTCCACAGTCAGTTTCATAAAGCAGGGCCTTGTGTGTGTCTTTGCCACGCAGATATACAGCGGTGTTTGATCTCCGGCTAGGATTTGGAGGTTATTAATACGTTGCATATTTTCTTCTACATTGAGAGGAGATGATTCAGCTAAAGCAGTTATTTCCTGCTTCCCTCTAAGTCGTACTTCCATAGTTAGCCAAGGAGGCCCAGCCGGTCAGCAATTGCAGGCTGCTCACTCCCTTTCTGCCTGTATGTCTGCGTCTGACTCTGAGTTCTATAGGAGGTGTGGAAACGAGGCTTCTGAGACTGACAACAGCCTCTCAGCATCCCACGCACCTCTAAATGGAGGATTTCAGTCAGGACAGTTTTATAAACACAGTGACTTGTAAATATGAAATAGCAATGACATCGCTGAGCCGTTGACTCATTTACAGGCATTTAGGAAATTGTGCTTATAAATGCTCTGATCACTACAGTTACTCAGAATTTTGTTCTAATGTTTGGGTTTCAGTAAATGCACCATACATCCTAACTGTAATTATACGAGATTGTTCTCATTAATGTTTATGTTAAACACTATGGATGGAAGGCTGTCCTATGTGGCATGACTAAGAATCTTGACTCTGTGGCTTCAAGCTAGATCATTGGTATATTTGTGTATGTTTCAGCTGTGTTGTGGGGTTCACACAGAGTGATAGATATTAGAGGGGTTCAGAACCATCACCACTACCCGTGACTCTCTAAAGTCATGAAGATGTGCGTGACTGTATACATGCTGTGTGTAAACGTGGGGGGTACTGCAATGTCCCAAAGGAAGAAGCGTTCTGTAACAGGGAAGCGGGAAAGGGTGCGGGCCACAGTGGTCCTTCTCAAGGCCCATAAGTCTCCCATTGTGTCATAGGGAGCCCCAGGGTCTCTGTACTCTCTGTCAGCGACTGCATAGGCTGCTTCCCTCAGTGGCAGATGCTAGTCACTGCTTATGTTGAGAAAACACCGCTTTCTAAACATTTCCCTTCTAAAGTCTGTAGTAGTTGAAATGCAAGTCCGGCTCGGTAGTAAAACACAAGGAAAACCAAGCTGTGTTTAAAATACAAAAATAGTCTCGCATATTGATTTGGTCTGTGCAGCTATTTTTCTCTGAAGTTTGGTGCTTTCAAATGGACACACAAGAGAATCTACTTTGGCAAGTTTGTTTATTACACAGCCAATCCCCAGTTAGCTGTGTACGTGCTCATTGGCTTCCAAAACTGTCTACGTGTAGTGTTATTTCCTAGCTTTTATCTCTTAAGGAAAGTTTGCTTGGATATAAGGTAAATTGTTCCCAATTATGTGATCATTGTAAGTCTGTCTGTCTGCAAGTAGAATAAGCCGTAGGAAGGAAGCTAAAGTAACTCTCAGTGCTGCCCATGAGGCTCGCTAAGCATAGGCCATCGTAGTTCATGTAAAATTTTACCTTTGGAAAACAGTTGAACAGAAGTCTCTGAGGAGATCTCTTAGCCCTTTACAACTATGGTTCTCTTACCAGAAGAACTTTCTTTAAAACTTTTAAAAGTCAATGCATCTTCCCTGCCTAATTCCGAGGTCCCCCTCACAACTGTTTGAGGGGGGGGAGACCCAAAACAAGAAAGCAACAAAACTGATGACTGTTGGCTGTCTTCTGTTCCAGGTGTGCGAATACCCAGATGGAACCAAGTCTTTGAAGCTGGGAGACTTCGGGCTGGCGACTGTGGTTGAAGGCCCATTGTACACAGTCTGTGGCACGCCAACTTATGTGGCACCAGAAATCATTGCTGAAACGGGGTGAGATTCTGCCTGTCTCTGATCATGCTTTGACATGGGTGACAAAGGCACATAGTTGTCACTGTTGCTTTGAGTCCAGTGTATCCTGTGAAGGAAGAGTGGGAAGCAGAGAGATGTAACCTACATCCTGAGCTTGACTTGGGGTAGTTTGCTTTTATCTGGCTTGTACTTTTGTTGGGGTGGTCAGATGGAGAGAAAGCACATGGCTTTTCAGAGGACAGCTCCTCATGGGTGGCACTAACACAGACAGCACTTCCACAGTGTGGCACATGCAGGGCCACCATTACCTGCTCTCCCTCACTCTGTTCCAGCTATGGCCTGAAGGTGGATGTTTGGGCAGCTGGTGTGATTACGTACATTCTTCTCTGTGGATTCCCACCATTCCGGAGGTAACTATATTTGAAGTATACGTTCTCAGACACTTAAGTCTTAGCAGAAAGGACCCTAAGCTAGTAAATAAATTACCAGTTTAAAATTATAAAATACACTTTTCACTGTTTGTCTAATTTATAGCCTACTGATAAAAACTCTTGTTTTTTCTTTAGTGTTTTGATTTTTGTTTTTTATCCTTCCCTCCCTCCCTCCCTCCCTCCCTCCCTCCCTCCCTCCCTCCCTCCCTCCTTCCTTCCTTCCTTCCTTCCTTCCTTCCTTCCTTCCTTCCTTCCTTCCTTTATGGACCTTGAACACAGGAATTGTCTGTCTGTGCACACTCTGCCTCTAAACTGTCCCTAGCTTGACCATACTTTGAATATGAGACCTTTGTTTGTGTGTGAGCCTGTGAGCTTTGGCCATCATTCCATGAAATATGTCCCCAGTAGACTCTAGACTTTGCAGCTTCTGAATTGTTTTGAAGGAGGGTGGAATTTAAAGATCCATATGCAGAAACATGAATCATTCAGGTGTACTTTTTGAAATTCTTGGTATAGGTGCCACTTTTACCTGATTCGAGAGCAGCGTTTTAAACTACACGATTTTGATAGGAAATTTCTAAATCACTTGACTTCCATCTCATAAACCAAGAATGCTTTATGGTAGTTTTAGTCCTTCATATAACATTTATTACCTGAGAAGTGAAGTTACAGAAAATTTGGCATAGGCTGGCCCAGAAACAAACAGCTGACACTTGGCAGCTACATACTGGCCTGGCGGGAACAGAGTTGAACACAGCCAGCCATGGGGAAGCTTGCAGCCTGGCCAGCCCAGGCATCAGCCCAGGGCTGAGCCAGCCACACTGGCTGCAGCTCTTCTTTCGATCTGTTTCATCTTCTCTGCTGCGGCCAGCGACTGACTTGGAAGCTGCAGTGCATCTGCTTATGCATGGCCGCTTTTCTGCCTTTTATTTCCACCGCCTCCTTCACTTTGGTGAGCATCGCACGTGATGTGCCAGGCCTGTCCCAGGTGATGGCAGTAGTTCACACGCATGCCCTCAGAGCTGTGGTTTTAGTTCGTTTCAGCCGCTGTAAGGAATGGCCACAGACTGTGTGGCTCATGAGGACTGGAAACATATTCTCACAGTGATGGAGGCTGGAGATTCAAGGCCAGAGCACCAGCAGGCTTGGTGTCTGGTGAGGGCCTGCTTCCTGGTTGGTGCACAGCCATTTTCTCTGTGAAGTCACACAGCAGAAAGGGAAGGGGCAACCTATAGGAACTTCATAGTGTTTCCTCCTCCTCCTCCTCCTCCTCCTCCTCCTCCTCCTCCTCCTCCTCCTCCTCCTCCTCTTCCTCCTCCTCCTCTTCCTCCTCCTCCTCTCTTCCTCCTCCTCCTTCTCTTTCTCTTGTCCTCCTCTTCTCCCCTCCCTCCCTCCTCCCCCTCCTCCTTCTCCCTCCTCCCCCTCCCCCTCCTCCTCTTCCTCTGCCTCATGATGTTGGGGTTTGAACTCAATGCCTCCTGCTAGGCAAGCACTCTCCCACTGAACTCTGTCCTCTCTAGGGACTTTTCCCAAAGATACTACAATTATATTTATGAAGGCTCTGCTCTCATTACTCTGGCTGTCTCCCAGAAGCCCACCTCGTGATGCCTTCCAAGTGAGGATTAGGTTTTACCATCAGGAGTTCTGAGGAGTGGGTATTAGTATTTAATGTTGTATTGGGTCAGTGAATGAAAAGTAGCTTATCTTTTCTCTCCAAACATTTGTTATGAAAACTTCCTGGAAAAGTTAGAAAGTTTACTTTTTTAAAAAAATTCTTCACATTTTCAGTTCGAGTTCAGCAGTGTTTTTATTGATTATTGATAGTTGCTGTGCACAGAATGACACAGAAATGTTAGTCTGCTTTTGAAGAGCTTATGGTATAGACATGGAGCAGAAGAATAATGACCAGAAGCAACTGGTTGGGTATGTGTGACTGGCTAGCTCAGAGATGCCAAGCGTAGAGTAAATGTGAAGAATTGACTAAAGGACTCCATTGTGCAAGGCAGAAGGGAAGAAGTAGAGGGTGGATACTTTGTGGCCTTTTTTTACAGTGACTTAGGTCCTTGGTTTGGGTAATGTTTTTTTTGAGGGGGAGTAGTCAAATGTAGAAGGATGATGTGTTTTGCTAACAGGTGATAACAGGACCAGTTAACACAGAGTTCTTCATGACTTACCCAAGTTGAGATGAAGTTTGAGGGATTTGCAGGGTCAGCATTAGGGAATGTATGCTCACTACTCCCTCTAGTGTCTGTCTGTAGTGTCTGATGCAGCCAGGGAGAGCAGCATCAGCATCATGGGATGGAGAGGTGGCTGGGGCTGCGAGAGCAGTCCACAACGTTCTGATTAGCATTCTCCCTAATCTCTGACTATCCCACTTTCACGTTTCAAGGACATGTTTTCCCTCTCCGCCACTGAGATACTCTGTGACGTGAAACACCTCTTCCAGAAGCGTCTTCACAGCAGACGTGTTAGGCAGATCTCACAACCCACTGTTAATATAGAAGCATGCATGGGAAATTAAGGATGTGATGATTTAAATGATTATTGCCTAGAATGGATGGCATAATTGTGACTCTAGGGCTGGGGAGGGAGCTCACTTGGTTGGTAGGTGGCTCTTGGTTCAATCCTCAGCACTACATAAAAGCCAGCATGGCAGCACTTGCCTAGAATCCCAGCACATAGGACATGGATCAAGGAGGACAGGAAGTTCAAAGCCATCCTTGGCTATGTAGTGAGTTTGAAGTCATTGGTACATGAGACATGTATCAATAAATAAAATAGAAGCAAATATATATATATGTATTATAATACATATTAAAGTCCTTTAAACAAGTACTTCCAAGTGCTTTGTCTTTTACAAAGTGTGTGTTCCAGTGAAAGCTTCTGAACTGAAATTGTTGTCGGGAAATTACTGCTTGCCTTTGTCTAATGGCTGTCTTCCTTCTTTCAGGATCTTTGGGTTTTAGCTCTAGCTTGCTTTCTTTTTATTTGTTTGTTCTTCTTACTTCTTGAGCTCACTTGCCTCTCACCATCTTCTCTTCAACATCAGAGTCATCTTTACACAAATTGGTTTTCAGAGACATCTAAAGTTTTCCCAAGAAAGAGCATGCTATAGCTACTGACTAAACCATTTGTAAGGTTGTTCTGAGATTCCTGGTCCATCCTTTCTCAGGCCCTGACCCCCAGCTCTCTCTGTCATGTGCTCATATATGAGGGCTTTGTGAAATAGCTAACACCTTATCAGGCATCCTTCCCGAACCTTTCTTTTTTTTTTTTTTTTTTTTTCCTTTTTCATTCTTTTATTTAATTTTTTTTTTGATATTTTATTTACATTTCCGATGATTCCCCTTTTC
>JAPYYD010004797.1:0-12745 GCA_028551405.1 Uromys caudimaculatus | reverse complement strand
CACCACATAAATAGTTTTCCTCAGCGCTCCTGAGGTCATTTGCAGCATTCATTCCAAATACATTTGCTGATTCAATGGTGTAAATAAAGACAAGGCGTCAAGGCAACATTAACACGGAGCACAAACAAGGCATTTGCTACAGTTTGGATGTGGTTTGTAAGCTTCACCTTCAGTGTAGCACTGAGAAGGGGACATGAAAAAAAAAAAATATTTTAACAGCTGCGAATTTCATTCAATTCAAGAAAGAATGATTTCTCCATTAACTGACTACTTGAATCCAAATATTTTGACACGTTTCAAGTGATATTTACCTTAATTATGAGATGGTTTCCATTCCCTCACATTGTGTGACTTTAAAATCCCCAAGCACACAGGTAGAGGCAAGAGGCTTGAACGGAAATCACAGCTCAGCAATGAGACAGTCTCTTGAGTAAAAGAAAGCCTTTCTTTTCTTTCTAAAAAGGTTTGATTTCTGTCGCACTGTTTCCCATTTGAAATTTAGTTTTTATCCAGAATTATGGTGTACACATTGTTGTTCTTTGGGGAATATTTTTAAATAATATTTATTTTTCCTTGGTTCAGGGCTATTTGGCTTCTCTTTGCCCTTCTATTTGTTTCTTATGATATGAATGACAAGTTAAATTACAGAACAGCCACAAAGTGTGTTCCCAACACTGCACTAGGTATAGAATAAATACTACTTTTTCGATTTCAATAATTCTTAAAATTTACATATTTTCCACACTTGGTCTTTTGTATGGCTCATTCCTGTGAGATCCTTAATAAAGTTATTCTCAAGATTAACTTGGGAAAATCATAAGAGGAAAAAAAATCCACAAAAAGCTAAATACTGTCTTACTTTGGGTTATAGCCAATATAACTACCTTTCAAGGCAAATGGTCATATGGTTAAGACATGGTGGGAGGAAGAAGAGGACCTGAGATGTTTGACCCTGCTGCCTTCCTGCCACCTTCCCAAAACAGGGAAGACAACTAGAGAGTGACCATCTTGGCCTTTGTAATGTCATTTCATGGGTATCATGTAATAGTGTAATTGGCCAAAATTTCAATGCATTTCTTAATATTTTAGTTAAGCTAATAATGACATTTATACAACAACTTTGCTCTATAATTCATAGTAGCTATGAGCCTATCCATCAGATAATGGCATCCAGATTCATTTGCATCCTATTGATCTTGGGTGGTAAAAATATGAAATCTTGTATCTAGAGTCTGATATGCACTTCCCAGGAGCCATGGCTTTGCTCCTGAGTGCCATAATGAAAGAATGTGGCCTCTGGACCAACTGCAATAGAAGCTGACCGTCAGTGATTCATGTTTTAGAAGTATAGGCTATCAAGTCTGGCTACTCTGATGGCTCCCTGGCCTGTCAGTTGCTCTTTATCCACCCAGCACTGCTGTTGAATCATACTCTGACAGAGGAATAAATCATTATCATGTGATGACATCTACTGTGTTCTATACCAATGCCTGCCCCAAAAGATGATACCTCAAATCCAGGGGTCCTATTTAACTGACAAGATTCAAAAAACCAATAGATTTGTTTTCCAAACATAGTGCCCGAATAACAGCTATTTCTCTTGTGCCCTCATTCAGTTCTAAGAATGTCACTGACTTGTGAAAGAAAAATAAGCACCAACAACTCATACTATCAGTGCGGGAAAACTATGGCTTGGATTGAGGATAATACTAAATGTTACTCAAGGTTAAATAAAGTAAACAGAAGTACCATTTTTGATTTCCAGAATTTTCACCTCTGAGATGAGCAAGTTGAATAATACTTCACACACTAATTTTTTTTTTTTTTCTGCACTGGAAGAAAGGGCACCCTTGGTAGAAATCAAGAAAGTATAAAATGACTCAAAACTATTCCAAATAGCACGATATTCTATATAAAACCAGCATGACTTGGTTGGTAATTAGGGTAACTCAAAATAAAATTAAAATATGTCAGCTGCTTATTGAGACCGAGTGCCAAGTATGATATAGTAAGAAGCCTCAAAGACTTATGATTGGGTTACATGTCTATAAATCTATGTTATGTTGAAAATATACACTATATATTTAATAGCCAAAGCTCCTAGCTCTGTACCAGTGTTCAACAGAGTTGTTTACCCTAGAGATTGTGAGCCTAAGTGGGAGCTGTGACTTAACACCAGTACACAGCATCACTAGAGCATATCACAGGCAAATGGCTAGCCTCAGGAAAAGGTCAACGGGCAGAGCACGCCATATTCTGCAGATGTGTCACTGCCAAATCATGTAAAATCGAAAGTCAAATCATTATAAATCAGGAATCATTTGCAGCAGAGAGTAACTCTTCCCATTGTAGGATTTGCAAATCCTACAATATCTAATCAACATTAGTTATTACTGAAAAATATTTGTTGCATTACTCAAAAAGAAAGCAAGTTGTAAGGCATATCCATGACTGTCATAGAAAGAAGTAATAGCTTGGTTATAGGTATAACTTAATAAGGAGAAAGATGATGTCAAGTATTGATCTAAGTCCCAGAAATTATCTTATAATGCTATCTAGGTAACAGAGTTCCCACATAACAAGTAAACATAGTAGAATGCCCACCTGTGACCAACAAACGCTGGCTGCTGCAGTGTATCTCCTGAGTGACTCAAAAATATTATACGTTCAATTGATTATGGACATGTATTTGGGTCACAAAGTTATATTTTCTATCTTCTTTCCTGGGTCATAAAGGAATCAATGGCATCCTTAGTTTAAAATCTTAGTAGACGAACATGATTTGATGTAGGCTCAGGCCAGTGGACAAAATCTCAAGTCAAATTTTCATATCTAAAGACTAGGAAACAGGATAATGCTTTCTGAAAATATGAAGGGCGTTCTGAAAACACATGTCCAGTGCTATCCCCAGACTGGTGTCTAACATACATAACAGCCATGGTAATTGTTATTTTCCTTTAAAATTGCTGCTAAGTGTGCCTCGACTAGAGCTTTGCATGTTCTACCAATTTTACTCTCTGACTGGGTGACAGGAAGGGGATGGTGAATGGCTAACAACACTTTGTCTGTAAGAATCTTCAAAACTCACAGCCACCATGTAAAACTCGTGTTTAAAGGCTTTACCTGTCCTCGCACTGAAAGCGTCACTGTTAAGCCTGCCTGCTCTTCTAACTAAAAAGGGGGAACTCTTACGTTTCCCTTTCGACTTCTTGTTTGGAAATCACCCAAAATCTTAATCATGCTTGCCCTGACTCTCTAGGCTTTCCTGCTGTTTCTCAAGACCCTCCATTTCCCGAGCGACTACATACAGATCTCTAACACGGTACCTGCCTGCTTTGGGGACCCAATATCAAAAAGGCCTCCCTTTCTCTCTTCCTGTTCTCCATGTTGCTCTTCCCTGCAGCTGTATAGCTGTTCTTTCCTCTTGCTTTTCATTCAAGTTTTAGTAAAATGGTCCCCAAGCTTAAAAAAAAAAAAAAAAGAAACTAACTTTAGTGGTAAGCAAGAACAGACTGAGACAATATAGTGGACCATGAACATGTGTCTGTTACTACAATATACTCAGCTTCTCGGGCAGAAAAGGCACATTGAGCGATTCAAGGATGGGGGAGCTGCATTTCTTTATGACCTTATTTGAAAGATAAAGTCCTTGGGGAAATACAATTTATTCAGATTATCAAGACCCTGCTGTGCAAATCTACAGTCTGGGAGCACACTATGGAGATCAAAAAATATTTACTTTATTCTGTTGGGTATAAAAGCTTTTAATGAATGCATAATTAAGACAAAAAAAGTGTATACAGCTTTAGAAATTCCACGGCTGAGCCAAGCCATTAATATCCAAGGCACCAGACCCAGTTGTGATTCCACCTGTTTCCTATTTGGATTACAACCTAGTTATAAATCAAGATATTACATGCAGCAGGGAAGGTCTGTATTCTAGGAGTCAAGGAAGCAACATTAAAGGAGACTAGCCTGGATATATGGCGAGAGGCTGGAACAGGTTAAAACAAACATACAAACAGCCAAACTTTTAATAGGCTTGGAATGAATCATGCATGAAAATAAATTATCATGTTTATCATGTATTTAAAGGGACTATGAGTTTTCTCAATACTACATAGGAGCTGATAGGACAAATTGTTAAGGAAAAAAAGGGCACTTCATTGATCATGCAGATCAGCCTTATTTATTATGTGGTAAAATAATGTAAGCCCAGATATTTTGTGTATATAAATACATACAGTGATATATTTACACACCAAAATATATACAAAGACATATTTATATACAAACATAAGTATTTATATACAAACATAAGTATTTATATACAAACATATTCATATGCTAATAAAAAGATACATTTTATATGATGTGATGAAATAAAAACAAGGTATTAAAAGCAATTCGAGAAGCACAAGAAAAAATGTTCTAATTTTGGCAGTCTTAGAAGATATATTTAAATATTTTTGTGCTATATAGCAGAGAAATTCTACAATTAGGTTACTGGTACATTTTCATAATCAATTGTATGTATAATATCTGAGGCTCATGAATAATTTTATATTGTTCTTTGGGTAAGTTTCTTAGTAAGCTAGAATTCTAGTAGGCAGGGCACAGAAATATAGCCATTTTCAGGAACTAATAATGCTGGCCTCAGTCACCATGAGCTTCGAAGTATTGTTTCAAACTTCACCTTTGCTTACTTAGCATGTAAGCACAGGAAAAAATGTCCCACCACGCTGGCTCTTGTTTCTCTAGCATCTACGGGTGCAGGATCTGTGTTGCAGGAGACCTTGCATGCACTTTCTTTTCAAATCCCTCAAGAGTACTAAGGGATGATTTGCTAAAGGACGCTGTACCTACTTTATGAACTAGGAGTAAAGGGCGAAAAGGTTATGTCACTTAAGGTCAGGTGACTTTGGGGTATGAGCCTATGTCACAGAGAGATGAACAAATCAATACAGGAGAAGATAGATAAATAAACATGGAATATTGTGACTAGCCTCCCAGCAGAAGGCTCACAATTAAAGAGGGCATCTAACTGGAACTGATAGCACTACCCGGTCAGCTGTGGAAAAGGAGACACATGTAAGCCAAGTACTTAGAGTGTTAAGAACTCAAAAGATGACAATAGGAAAAACAGCCCAAAGTTTTCACGAAATGTACAAAGTTCCCAAAGATTGCAGCACAGCACTTGAGTGGTCATTTGTCCAAAGGTAAAATCATGTTAAAGAGATAGGAACTTTCATAACCTGCACAGTCTTTGTGTGTCAAATTAAGAGGAACGGCCATTAGACCAAAGGCTACAGAGAACTATCAAACACTGAATGATTTTAAGCAAGAGTGTAGTATAATGAGTTTGTTATTTTGGGAGAACAGTTAATGGATTGAAAATTACTTTTTAAAATCAATCAAATAGAACATCGGAGAAAGAAGTGGAGCAACAGTAAAGTTCATTAGTTTGCAAGCAGTTTCTCCCATCCGGAAGTAACAAGGGCCTGGATTAGAAGATGATGTTACAGGTATAGAAACAGGGAGAGATAATGAGAAACAGAACAGTGCACGTAGGAAAGTGACACTGCGTGCTGGCCACAGCGGAGGGGAGATTCCAGGGTGTCTCCTGGTTTTTGGCATGAGTTGAGTTCTGTTCAAATACCTGCAGAATATCCAGAAGAATGAACCCAGGAGACTGCGGACTGAAGGTGACAAGGTGCTCTCCTTCAGATACAGCAAGGCAGAGTACATAAAGGAGATTTAAAGGCAACCAGCAGATAGAAAGCTATATAAGATTTTAGGGAAAGACATTATTTTGAAGATTAAACACATGATCAACAGAGTTGCAATTATAATCACAAGTAGGGAACAGGGTTAAATTACTGCAAGAGAGTCCAAAGGAAAGAATACAGACCTCCAGGATGTCAGTGCCAACCAGAAGATATGGTAGCATATTTGTGAACGATTTTAGAGGCCAAAGCAATAAAGTTGAGCCAGAATCACAAAGTCATGGAGCAGTCTAGGATTTCCAGTTTGGGTGACTAAAGGCATGTGAAAGAAGAAATACTCATGCAGTAAAATCTGAGGAGGTTTGAGCTTCAGAGAAGAGGGCACACATCTCTGTGTGTGTAAAAACGACAGTTGGAAGATGTGTGTGAGAATGAGTATCTAAGGAAACCCAGAGTTCCTTTAAGCACCCCAAATTTCAAGTCACGTTAATGGAAGAAAGTAAGATACATATTTGGTTGCTTCATTAGTTGATGCTGAACTTCAGCATCCACAAGATATTGGAAGAATTTTTATTTTTGAGAGGAAAAATGCAAGCACAAAAGTCAGATTTGGGGATGGAGAGGCTGGTTTTGGTTTTGTTTGTTGCCTGGATCACAAGAATTAGCTTAAAATGGAAACTACAGATATTGGAAAAATCCTTCATGATTTCTTTCCTCTCTTTAAAAACTCACAAAGAAGATACAATTAACCCCAAATTGCCCACATAGCCAAATTAGAATGCTGAAATTACTTTCTCAGCAGATAGCATACCCCAGGGCTGTTACTTGCTGGCATCCTTTGGTGTGGGCTTTCAGAATGAAAGCCAACACAATAGCATAAGAAAAACTTAACTGGGATCCTGAAATGACTACTGAAGATCTTTGATGCATTCCTGGAGCCAGACATGAATGATGTTTGGCAAACCTGGCATTCTGGATTACCCGTGCTAGGTGACAAATATTCTTGATTAGAACAAACAATTAGTAGGTGGCTGACTTGGATTTCGTACATTTCTAGCCTTCCTAATCATTTTCACTGAAAAGGAAGCAAAAAGTTTGAACTGTTTATACTGTTTATAAAAAGGTTAAACGGTTAACCTTTTTCAAAGGTTATTCTTTAATATGCTCCAAATGCAAGGGTGTCAGCTCAAGGAAAGCATGGAATGGCATGTAAGGTTAGAGCACCGGATTACAGCCATATTAATACACATGTGGGCATAATCTATCTTCTCTAATAGAAAAACAGCTCAGTGTTAAAGAAAGATTAGTATGGATTATAACTTTTCAACCTTGAGAATAAATTATTTTATACAGAATAGCCACTATATATTTAGAAATACTGCTAATTTAATAATTAAAGTTATAATAACACATTGTTTAGAAGAGAGTGCCTCCAATAAGTCACTGCTGCATTATTTAGTTTAAACATTATAATTCATTATAACGCTGTAAAATATATAAGCTCCTAACTGTCAAGTTCAGTCACTGTAGGAAGTATTTCCAACTGAACAAAATGTATTCAGTAGGTAAAAGTAATAGAACAATGCTAATAAAATCTCCATACCATTATTTAATATATTAATATTAAAAAGCAGATAAAAATTACTGAATGAAGGAAACTTCTGCTCCCTCCCCACATACTGAGTTCATGTAATGTGGAGGAAGGGAAAGGAAATCTGAAGTTGGTAGAAGATGAGGCTCTGGAACATGTACCTAAAACCCCCCAGGGCAAAAGCGGGGAAAGGCATTTTCTAGTCTTACGAAACCCCGTGGAGTCAAATGCTACCTGAAGAGAGTGTCAGGCTCAGAGATGATGTCTCAGACACAGTGCCTCCTGATGCTGCAACCAGAAACATCTTTTCTTAATTAAAAGGGAAACTGTGAGACTGGTATTTATAAAAGCAGGAACAAAATTACCGGAAATCTCCCCAAAACCCTCAGGAGAGAATAAAATCTTTAAATGTTTGTACCTTCACCAAGAGAAAAAAGGCCCAATCTCTGCGGCCTACTTAGTGCACAGCTGAGAGAGGATGTAGGATGAAGGATGCTGAATGGTCATGGTCAGGGGACAAGATGGAGGATGGAGTGAGGAGCTGCCATCTACCCTTGAGATTCTCCTCAGGTTAGTTCTCAGCCACTCAGACAAGAGTAAGCATCTAGGCTTTATTTACTAGATTACCCAGGTACAAGTATTATACAGAGAACACTTCTGTCTCAGGAAGTGACCAGTTTAATGCCTGTAACAAGAAAACAAAACAAAACAAGAAACAAACACCCTGTATGTTTCCCTACAGAGATAAAATACTCTACCTATGCCCCTTGAGTTCTCGTCTCTCATAACCCAGCAGTATGTCTCCTCTTGCAGGTCACGTCTTTCACATAAAAGTGCTAAACTAATGCCGCTTAATGACAAATTAATGTCCATGAATAAAAAATACACCTCTAATAGCATAGAGTAATTTGCCATTACAATATCATCATTGGACATGCCCCTGGTTTAATACGATGTATTTAATTCATAACCTAATGAGTGATATATAAAAAGAAGGAGATGAACCCTGCAATTACATTTATGTGAGTCTGTCACCTTATTTGTAAAACCTTAGAGTCATTTACATTCAAATTAGAACAAATGAGTGATTTCACAAAGTGCAGTGATAAATGACCATAGAAGCCTGAGACAAAACTGCATTTCCTGTGAGCACATTAACAGTTTCCTATTATTTGTTAAAAATTACAATGCATATTGCCCAGTGTGGTGTGAATAATGACTTTTTTACTGATTGGGTCAGAAGACTAATATGTAGCAAAATAAATAATTTTTCTTTCCATTTTCCCCCTGATTTTTGCTTTAAAGAAACTACTGAATTTTGGTGGATTCACACTGCCACCTGCTGCCTGCAACTAGATACTGGCAGTCTGTTCCTATCACTGCTTTGCTGGTTTTATTGCAAGAGCCTACATGATGCTCGTTTTATTACTGTACTTTAGTTGCACGTCATTATAAAAGCTGTGATACCTGGTGAAACAAAGGGCACTACTATTAATTGGACAAGAGAGATAATCACCTTGGTGAGAGGCACAAATCCTACAGAAGTTTCTCCCTTCAAAAAATGGCACCCTTGGCATCCTAACGGGTCACTTTTGGGGGACACAACACAAATCTTCGGTTAACATCCTTGACTTGTGGGATTCTCAGCAGAGGAAGACATATGTTTGTGCATCTGTGTTTCCCCACCCCTACCATGAGGGCACAGTTTATGGAGAACTGAAAGCCTTTGCCTGCTGCTGGGGATCTCCTATTACCAGACTTCTCTAATGGCAAGTCCCCATATTTAACATCTGCCTTAGGATTCTCCAAAAGGCAGGCTGATTGGGGAAAGGCTGGTGAAGATCAGGTCCAGCCATAGAGATAAGACTTTTGTCTGTAAACTAATATACTGACATGTACTAATGTACTGAGATATACCAACAGGTAGCTAGAGGCCATTTCTAAATTAAATCTACACACTAATTCTGAAAGTAAACTCCTCCATCTGTTAAAAAAAAAAACAAAACAGTCACCTGACTTAAAGGGCTACTCAGCAGGGTGGAAATGCAAGCCGTCATAAACCACTAAGCTTAACAGGCCCTCTGCAGATGCTGGCTCCCTTCCCTGGAAAAATAATGATACTCAAGGGTATGTGGCTTGCTATGGAGAGAGGCTAGAAACAAGAAACCCACTTAGGAGTCATTCTTTTAGCAGAAGCAGTGGGTGTCTAATGAAAGGAAATAACTTCAGTGACAGATAAAAGACATGTGAGACATGTAAAGGCATGTGAGACATGTGAAGACATGTGAGACATGTGAAGAAATGTGAAGACATATGAGACATGGGAAGACATGGGAAGACGTGAAGACATGTAAGACATGTGAGACATGGGAAGACATGTGAAGACATGAGAGACATGTGAAGACATGAGAGACATGTGAAGACATGAGAGACATGGGAAGACATGTGAGACATGTGAAGACATGTGAAGACATGTGAGACTTGTGAGACATGTGAGACATGTAAAGGCATGTGAGACATGTGAAGACATGTGAGACATGTGAAGAAATGTGAAGACATATGAGACATGGGAAGACATGGGAAGACGTGAAGACATGTAAGACATGTGAGACATGGGAAGACATGTGAAGACATGAGAGACATGTGAAGACATGAGAGACATGTGAAGACATGTGAGACATGTGAGACTTGTGAGACATGTGAGACATGTAAAGGCATGTGAGACATGTGAAGACATGTGAGACATGTGAAGACATGAGAGACATGTGAAGACATGTGAGACATGTGAAGACATGAGAGACATGTGAAGACATGTGAGACATGGGAAGACATGTGAGACGTGAAGAAATGTGAAGACATATGAGACATGGGAAGACATGTGAGACGTGAAGAAATGTGAAGACATATGAGACATGGGAAGACATGTGAGATATGTGAGACATTGTGAAGACATGTGAAGACATGTGAAGACATGTGAGACTTGTGAGACATGTGAAGACATGTGAGACATGTAAAGGCATGTGAGACGTGAAGAAATGTGAAGACATGTGAGACATGGGAAGACATGTGAGACATGTGAAGACATGTGAGACATGTGAGACATGTGAAGACATGTGAAGACATGTGAGACATGTGAAGACATGTGAAGACATGGGAGACATGGGAAGACATGGGAGACATTTATGAAGCTGACTCTAAAGCTGGGTATCTAAAAGAACATACAAATGACAGCCAACAAGCAGATCACTAGCACCCTTACAGCATGTTATAATATATAAAGTTGAAGTACTGATGTGCCATTTAGGTGGAAAACTCCAGCAACTACTTCCTGGAAACCTGGAGACTACTCTGGTCAGGAAAACAGGTAGGCAAACTCCAGATCCTCACCCTTCCTCAGCTGCTCCAAAGCCAATCTCCAGTCTCAACCCTAGTTTGGCAGCAGGCGGCCACCTGTTGAGGCCACCCTTCCTTCCCTCTTGTCCCCATCTACAGTGAACTGCACAGATCTTTCCCTACTGACCTCTTTTCCAACTTTTTGCTTTATCCCAGCCTCCAACTCCTGCAGGCACGCCCTGGGACCCCACTGGCCATTCCTGCCAGGGAAGCAGGTAGGCAGATCGTTATCTCTCCTTCTACTCCTCCAGATCATCCCCTAGTCTCATCTCCAGCTCTGCAGCAGAACACTGCTGGAGCTTTTCTTCCTCTCTGCCCCATCTCCAGTCTATCACACAGATCTCTCCCTTCAGATTTCCTTCCCCTCCCCTGAAAGACCTGACCCCCTTATGAGAAAAGTTAGACCCCTAGCACACTTGGAGCCAGAAACAGAAATAGGACTGAAATTGCATGCTTGGCCAAACCCCACCTGGCTGCATTCTTTCCCCTAAGAAATGGTTGATCTTGGTTTGGCCCCAGGGCCAGCGGCACAATATTCCAGGAACTAGCTAACCACAAAAATATTTGTGCAACTGCCTTGTGACTAACGTAGAACGTTCTGTAATTCCCCATAATGCAAATTCTTTCCGTTCTCCACCCCTTGCTTTGTGTTTTTTTCCTTTAAATACCCCTGACTTTTACTGCTCAGGGTCGAACTCCTCTGCCCCTGCGTGGGACATGAACTCGGCCCCGGTGCACTGGTTTCCCGAATAAACCTCGTGCATTTGCAGCAAGAACGGTCTTTCGTGAGTTCTTGGGGGGGGGGGGTTGCGCCATCCCGAGACTTGAGAGAGGGTCTCCCCAGCTCGGGGGTCTTTCAACCCCTTGCTTTGTCCAAGCCTTCAACTCCACTAGGCAGGCACTCCATGGAAACCCACAGGCCCCTCTGTCCAGGAAAGCAAGCAGACTGATGGCAGATATTCACCCCTCCCTCCACTCTTCCAAGTCTAACCCCAGGCTTATCTCCAGCTCTATTGCAGAACCTCTGCTCTGGCATCTTATCACTCTTTGCCTCTGTTCCCAAGGAACTAACTAAGCAGATCTTCACAGAACACCATGCTCTCCTTCCTCCTTGGAGCCCCCACTCTATCAGCCCCAGCACATTCCCATTTCAAAATGTCAGCTCTGAATACCCAGAAACACAACTTACCAGGAAACCTCAGAGCCCACACCTACAAGGACCTCATAAGATTGTCCTACAAGCAACACACAGTTGCCAACTCTCCTGAGAACTGAAGAGGAAACAAAATTTAAGGAACAAAATACCCATCCAATAAAGCCAGTATGAGTGCTAGAATTACAATCTTCCCAATGCTCGATGCTTAGATGCTCTTGTGAAAACACAACCAAAACAGCCAGGAAAAACCCAAATGTTTTAACTAGAGCCCAGTAACTCTACCACAGCAGGCCCTGAATGTTCAAACATAACGAAAGCACAAGAAAAAGGCCTTAAAATACCCTTTATGAATATGATAGAGGTCCTTAAAGATGGACCCTACCTTAGCACTTTACCTTAAAGAAGTAAATCCCTTAAAGAACCTATGAAAAATGAACAGTGGAATGAAACCAATAAAACCACTCAAGAACTGAAAGTGGAAATAAAATCAATAAAGGAAACACAAATGGAGGGAAATCTAGAAGTGGAAATTTTAGGAATCTGAACAGGAAACTCAGAGGCAAGCTTCATCAGCAGAAACCAAGAGATGGAATAGAGCAGCTTAGGCATTGGAGACAAAAATAGAAGAAAAGAATACTTCAGTGAAAGAAAATGATAAATCTACAAAACTCCTGACACAAAACATTCAGAAAATTTAGGATACCATGAAAAGATCAAATCTAAGAATAATAGGACAACCACTCTGGAAATCAGTTTGGCGGACCCTCAGAAAAATGGACATAATACTACCTGAGGACCCAGCTATACCTCTCCTGGGCATATACCCAGAAGATGCTCCAACATGTAATAAAGACACATGCTCCACTATGTTTATAGCAG
>JAPYYD010004796.1:0-12750 GCA_028551405.1 Uromys caudimaculatus | reverse complement strand
CAATCTACAAATTCAACGCAATCCCCATCAAAATTCCAACTCAATTCTTCATAGACTTAGAAAGAGCAATTCTCAAATTCATTTGGAACAACAAAAAACCCAGGATAGCAAAAGCTATCCTTAACAACAAAAGAACCCCTGTACTCTTTAGATTCCTTAATCCTTACCCTACTCTTCCATTAGACTTCATGAGCTCCATCTAATGCTTGGCTGTGGGTGTCTGTATCTCTTTCCCTTAGCTGTTGGGTGGGACCTCTCAGAGAACTGTTATGCTAGGCTCATGTGTGCAAGCATAACATAGTATCATTAATTGGGTCAGGGATCGGTTCTTGCTAGTGGTATGTGTCTCAACCACTGCCAATCATCTCAACTTCATATGGAAATACAAGAGTCCAGGATATCTAAAACAATCCTGAACAATAAAGGAACTTCTGAAGGTTCCACCATCCCTTACTTCAAGCTGTACTACAGAACATTAGTAATAATAACTTCATGGTAATCGTATAGAAACAGACAAGTTGATCAATGGAATTTCATCAAAGATCCAGAAATAAAGTCACACACCTACAGGCGCTTGATTTTTGACAAAGAAGCAAAAACCATGCAAAAGAGAAGAGATAGTATCTTCAACAAATGGTACTTAATGCTAATTTGAGGATAGATTTTAAAGTCTTTAGGATAACACCAAAGAACGCAAAAGAGTAAAACTAAAAAGGCGAGTCAGGAACATAATGACAACTCAAGAAACTCACAGCGACAGATAGTCGTAACTAGTATTGGACACACCTTCCCTTTATTTAAACCCTGTTACAGACACAATGATATATAAACAAATGAGTTATATATTATTAAAAATAGAAAATATACAACATAAGCCCAGGTTTCTCCCTGGGGATCCTTTTAAATATGATTATGAGGTCCATGTTCTTGATGTTACAAATGAATATTTATGAGACATAAAAGATTAAGGAGATTTTGAAGGTCCACAGAAGAAAAGACATTCTATTCACTCCCTGAGAAGGCTGCTAGGCAGAGAGTTGCCAGCAAGCACTGGCCCACATGTTTACACATACAGGCAGGCAAAGGCACACATGTAGGCTAGCACTTAGGCCTACAGATAGATAAGCACAGACAGTCTGGCTATCCAAGGAGAAATTTCAAGTGCATTTTATCCACAGTCAAACAAAAGTAATCTCTGCCAAAAATAGTATATAATTAATTATACTACTGTGTACCTTTCGTGTCCTTAGACAGTTGATATCAGCCATTTTGTGGTAACTCATTGACCCTGGATGTCTAGCGTCATCTGTTTTAGCTTACTTGTGCAAGATATCCTCATCTGTGCCATGTTGTCTTAACACAAACATCAACAGGCATTTACAGCATTCTGCCTCCAACAATAACGCAGGAAAATAAATCCCAAGAGGAGAAGACATTGGACTTGGCACTCCTGAGGTAGTTGTTTCAGGGGCTCCCACTGTGTGTTGCTTTGCCATCAAAGGTCTAAAATCCATGAGTCTGGCTGTTATTGACTAGAACCTCAAACTGTCAAGGATATCAGCTCTTCTCTTTACAGGTTGAATAGCTTGAGTATTAGACATCAGAATGCAGAGTTGACTGCCATGTAGTAATGAGTAGGCTTCTGAATGTGGAATTCATTTTGTTGTATTTCTACCCCTCCCTACATGCAAATACTTATTCTTCCTTTTTCTTCCACAAGCCATCAGAAAACTTTTATTAGAATTGGTACTGGTTCCATTTATTACTACCTTCACATCTCAACCCTAGTCCAAAGCATTGGCCAAAAGCTCAAGAGAACCAAGGAAATGCCAGGGACAGAGAATCATCAGAAGGTAGTAAATAGGCTTCGCACCACCTATGAGCCTGAAGGATCCAGAATTCTGAAGGCAACAATGAGGAAATCCTAATTCAGCCCAACCTTTAAAAGCATCTTTCTTCCGCCTCAGTTCTTCACTGATACTCTTTCTGCGACTGAGCCCCAGCTGAAACTTGTGTTCAAAGAGACTATTGACAGATTCCAGAGAGGTCATCCAGATTTGGAAAATTTTAGCAGAGGATTGTCCAGATAACTTCATTTGTTGACTACCTATGACCCAGAGTCTTCTGAGAAGAGAAGCCTCAATTGAGGAAAGGCCTAGATCAAGTTACACTGACTACTAATTGATAAAAGAGACTCAGCCCACGGTAAGCAGCACCATACCTGTGCCAAGTGGTCCTAGACTGTATCAAAGAGTTAGCTAAGCATGAGCCATAGACTGCTAGCAGGCAGCATTCCCCCATTGTTTCTGTCCTGATTCCCTCTATGATAGACTATTACCTACAGGATGTAATAAAGTCTAGCCTCTGTAAGTTGCCTTTGGTTTAAGTGTTTATCTAAGTAACACCTATTTCATTATTCTCTGCCTCCACCTTGAAAAGGAAGGATACGTTTTTCCTTTGCTCTTCCTCAGGTCCTAGATCAGGACCTTATATTAGTTTTAGTATTAAGAGGCAAACTATAATGAACAATCTAGAATTGATATACAAAATTTTGCCCATCGTTCCTATCACACACAATCAGGCACAAGTTGCTGTGGGTTGATGCCCTGCTTTTGTGCTGTTGTAACAGAATACACGAGACTGGGTGTTTATGAAGAACATGAATTCATTTTCACAGTTCTAGAAGCTAAATGTTCCAGATCAAGAAAGCATCACTTGATGTCTGATGAGGGCTCTTCTTGTATCTTCCTGGGACAGAAACCAGATGTGCAATAGAAAAATTTCGTTAAGAATGAATGGAGCCTCTTTTATAAGGAGGGCCACATAATTTATTCATGCACTTACTTCCAACACTCTCATATCTAAGTAGCATCTCATTGATAATACGTAAATATTGGAAGGAGGAGCATTCAAACTACATCTGGACTTTGCCCATTCCAAGTGCCCAGGAACAAATATCTATCCATTTAGGCAGACCAATAGTATGGTCCCTGCCATCAAATCTAAGAAATGTCTATTACACAACACTTTCATAGTTCTCATCCTATTTATACCAATTTCTTACTTTCCGTGATTGACTCTGAAGACATTGTAAGAGAGAGGGGCAATAATATTCATGCTGCATCTTCAAATATTCATTTCTTTCGTATCTGTTCAGAAACCCTTTGTTTTTTCTGTCAACATCTTTTTGTTTGTGTTACAGATCCTCTGGTGTTTCTGAAGTTGTTTCTCATACTATATAATTCCAATCAGTGTGGTATTTAGCTGTCTGCCTTACATTTTGATTTTCTTTCATTGATCTACAGGCTTTCTCTGCATTGTCATCTGTCAATAAATGTATATTTTAGGATACTTTAAAGGAAATTTTTGCAGCACAAGCAATATCTCAATGAAAGAAATCAATACTCTTCCATACATAGTAGAATAAATAAGTGATTATGTTTAAAAGAATAATATACATTCAGAAAAAGACAAATAATTGCTTTTATTTCTCTCAGTTAAGATATATAAAGAAAATGCTCACAGTTTCAAATCAGCAATTCTGCATGCACACTTAGAAATAGAAGGAAGATTCCAGAAGCACAAGACAAAATTTTGTTTACATTGAGATCAATTATGGCATTTTATTTTGTTCAGAATGATTAGTCTTTAAACAAATAAAGGGCACAACCAAAATGCCTTTGAATATAGCAAGTACATATTATACTT
Organism: Uromys caudimaculatus; assembly: GCA_028551405.1. Lineage (NCBI taxonomy): Eukaryota > Metazoa > Chordata > Mammalia > Rodentia > Muridae > Uromys > Uromys caudimaculatus. The sequence goes on along the minus strand of JAPYYD010004796.1, from coordinate 9,042 downwards.
TTGTTTCTGCCAGAATCTTCCGGATTCTTCTAATAGTTTCCTTATTTGCTGTTTTCAACACAGTACCATATATTTCCTTTGCACTACTGCAAACTAGGATTATAATATAATTATGTTATTCTTCTTCCTCCCTCCACTGTCTCCCATAGACACCTCTCCTTGCTGTCCTTCAGATTCTTTTTTCTTTTATCATTTTACACACACACACACACACACACACACACACACACACACACACGAGAAAATAACCTGCTCATTTATATAACGTTACCTGTATGTATGTTTCCAGAGATGGCCATTTGGTATTAAATATCAATTGCTGTGCCATTCCTTGTGAAAAATTATTTCTTCCTTTTACCATTCTTGCTTGCCTGTAGTTCTTTGAAAACACACTAATTTTTATGTTAGAAATGATGTGGGAGTTTGAAATGTACTTTTGATTTCTCAAAAATTGAAATTCGTTTTATTTTTCATTTCTGCTTATTTCTAAACAAGTAAACACAAGCACTTTTAAGCATGACATCCTAGCCTCTTCTGAGCTCTGAAACTGCAGTGATTGACATATTCTAAAGGAAACAGAGAAACTATATAACATTAATATTACCTAATTACTGCTATTCCTAGATTAAAGGAAATTATTAGCATGATATGTAATAATGCTTAGTGCTTTCATTGTTATCAAATAGACATAACTTGGACTCAAGGATGGAGGATTGCTCTGTGTATAATAATAAAGAACTATCTAACCACATGGAGGGATGGATGCTAGTTAACTCAGCAATTTCACTTATTACCTGGATATTTGCTTCTTACAACCCAGCCCTGGAGCTACTTACAGGCAAGGAAATTTGTGTCCAGGATTCACATAGTCTTCTGACTGGAAAATGCAGTTTAATCATTCCCTGTGTTCTTACTGCTAAGCGGCAGCTCATTTCCTCTGGAGTAGAAGCAAAGAACTGTTCCCCCCAGCAGAACATTATACCATTTTTATTAAAACAAGTATTACTGCCAAACAGTCACATTTTATTACAGCATGTTTGTGTTTCATGTCTTTGGGGACTTTTCAATGGAATAGAGACAGTAAAGCTTTGCATCTCTTTCTCAATAAGATAACTTTGGAACTGAGCAGAATAAAGGCCTATGTTGTCTTTCACATCAATTCATAGAGATCACTATCACATGCTATGACATTCATCTCAGAGTTACTAATTTATCAAATGTGTCTCTTATCTAGGAACAGGGTTGTGACATTGATAAACAATTATTAAAATGTGTTGGAAAGAAATATATACCTTATCCATGATAAGTTCCTAAAAGTTTATCGTAAAACATTGTCACTGGAAACAGGCACTGGAATACTATGTACCAAAGACCCTTCTGAAGATCGGACATCCTTTTGTCAGAGTTTATCATGGTTTGAACTCCTGGCTGAAGCAGTGCCTACTGATCCTCCAAAAGGAGAGTGAATTTATATCCCTTTGAAGATGGTTTTCCCCCACCATAACACTTAGTGTTTTCTAGGTCTTTGCAATCTGTTCTTGATCTAGTTATTCCTGATTATGATAAAGTCGGTCATCCAACTTCAGTTTGACTAGATCACTTCCACTCTGCCAAACTTCTTTTCCCATTGTGTGAAATACTAAAAAACGGTTCCTCAGACAGCATTCATCCTTGGAGTTAAGTCCTGATAAAATTGCAGAATGCTTAAAATGTATTGTCATAGTCCTCTAGTCCCATTTGGATCTTCCTTTTAGATAACATCTGTAGCAGCAGCTAAAACCCATACTTCCTGTCATCTGTCCTCACAAAGAATCCTATTCAACAACTCTGATTATTATATGCATTTAGTTTTACTTATTAGAAAATAATAATATAAAATTTGTGGGGGATATTAGTCTATACGTGTCACTATGCTAATGTGCATATATATTGTATTTTTCCATATGTGTGCATTTGGGAGGCAGAAGACAACTTGGATGTCCATCCTCAAAAATGCTGTTCACATTTTCCTTGAGACAAGGAGCCCATTAGCTAGGCTAGACCTGGCAGATAGTGGGCCCCAGGTATCCACCTGACTCCATCTCTCCAATTCTGGGATTACAGCAATGCTACTCCACCCAGCTTTATTAGATGAGTTCTCAGTACTGAACTCAGGTCTTCTAAGGAGGGTATTTTAGTCTCTCAGCCAGTGATTCCATATTGTTTTATGGCTTGCTGGCAGGATGCTTAAGTGCATGAGTACATTCATGTGCTAAAGCCATGGTAAGGTGCTGCCTCTTTGCTGGCCATTGCTACCAATGTTTCCTTGCACTTTCTTTCATTGACTTTTTCCTGTCCTCAGAGTGATATACCAGCATTCCTTGATTTCTCCACCAAGATATCTATATATCTTGCACTGTAACAAGTCTCTGGCTCCATTTTGAATAATCTGAGAATGCCAAGAAAAAGATTTAGACCACGATAACTATTCGTATTTGGAAAATCTTTTCCCCCAGTTTTTCTGAACGATTTTCTTATTTTCTAATCTATTTTTCTCTTCCCATCTACAACACAGTAATTCTCTACATTTTAAAAAATTTTTAATATATAACAGCACTTTGTCTTTACTTTTCTTTCTTGATTTCATTTAAATATTTATTTACTGTTTCTACATATCACCTAAATTTAGCATCAGAATCACTCTGTATTAGAGACCCACTTTCTGTCATACTGTCATTGGTGATCCACTCATGGCCTTCAATAAATTTTAGGTATATTTCTATGTCTGATACATTTTAGTGTTGTTGAACCACTGTAGTTTGTTTTTGCTTCTCCAAGTGATACTAGAGACTGAGTACCCAAGTGTAGGCTGCTCAAAAAGAAGATTCCTAAACAAAACAAGAAGATGCATCTGATGACTACTATATTGCAAACTATATTGCAGAGGGGAAGTGGAAATGTATGGTTTCTTTGGAAAGTCAGTTGTGTCTAATGATGTTTTGCTGGGGCAAACATGTGAAGGACTGTTTTCCTGAAGTGGACACAGGTGAGAAGTTTCACTAAGGCAGACACATAAAGGAATGTGTCACTGAAGCAGACACTGGTGAAAGTATGTTTTGCAGAAGCAGGCACGTGAAAGGACACATGATGAAGGATTCTTCACTAAAGACATACATGTATTGGTTCGCCTCACATCGCTTTGCTGAGCTCTGCTTATGGAGACACCATAGAGAGAAACTCACCAAAGAACTGCTTCTGAGGTTCCTGGAGCTTCCTGCTGCCTCTGAGGACTTGGGCTGTTTGGCAGAGTGATATTTCTCGGCTGATATCATGTGGAATTTTGCTAAGGCAGACTCACATCTGAGGCAAGATACATGGTAGAAGGACACGCGGTGTTTGGAGGGAGCATAAACAGAACACAAAGGACAGTGGGAGAGGGCTTACATAGCTAGCTTCATATTGCTTCTTGGTCTTGCATCTTTGCTGATCATTACTACATTGAAAGAGTCACTGAAAAGAACTCATGGCATCCCTACTGGTCCTAATCATTCCTGCTGACTGGTGCCATTTGGCTGAGGCCTGGCTGGTTTTGCTAGGTCATGCCACCACTGCTGATTCGGGTTTGCTATCCCAACACTACAGAGCTGGACTGCGGATATATTCGTGAAGTGTTTGTGAGTGGACTGAGCTGCTGCTGCAGAGTCCTGTGAGCTGAGCTGCTGATTACCTAACACCACAGATTGGAATCGCTTCAAAGAACAATTTCTAACAGGTCTGCTTCCCCCATATACCAATAACCTTTCTTTTCCACTACCTCTGGTGAGTGGTGGGATACAAGGGACATTAAAGCATTTAAGAACCTATATTAAAAGTAAATTTTGAACAATTGAAGCCTACACAGAAGGATCATGCAAAGGCAAAGGCCATATTGCCTTCCTGAAGATTATAACTGCACCTACTGAATTTAGAAATACTGAAAATTTGACATGCCATTCAAAAACTTTCTGGCAAAAAAATAATCTCGCTGATATCAAAGAAAAATTCCATGAATCCCAGGTGGAACCTAAATGGGAAAGCAAAAGTGTAGAGGATAAAGTCAGCAACATGGATTTAGAAACTCAAGTGACCTGGATGAAAGACTAAGTGACATCAATGGCAACGAACTTCAGACTATAAAAACTAAGAGGGTTGAAAACACACCCCAATGATTTAATAAAGTATGCAAGAGTGTGTAACCATGAGCAGAAACAAGAATGAAACTGATAGACATGATAACATAGATGAGAGAACTTTTTATAATGTTTTAACCCTACACAAAAAACCCTACAGGCAACTAAAGAATGCTGAAACTTGGAGAAATATTCTTCTCCAGAGAAGAAAACATGAGTTAGTTATACAAGACCAAATGGTCAGCCTTAACAACACACATAGAATTAACATTATACATTCTGAACAGGTAATGTTTATGTATTTAGGAGTGTGTATGTGAATGCTCATGAATGCTGTGTGTGTGCATGTTTGTAACAACAAATAAAGACAAACAAGTCTATGAATATGAAAGAACTAAAGGAGGAAGTATATGGCAGAGTTCAGAGGGAGAAAAAGGAACAAGAAAATTATGTAATTATATAATAATCTCAAATAATAAAAAAATAAAAACAAACAAAAGTAATAAGATGCAGTAGAAAGCATAACCAATAGACTTAGACAAGCAGGAGATAGAATATTAATATGAATAAAAGAGGAAGTTGATGAATAACTACATTCAAGTATTGGCAAAGAAATAAAATACATGCATAAATACAGACGTGTGTGTGTGTGTATGTGTGTGTGTGTGTGTGTGTGTGTGTGTGTGTGTGTGTGTGTGTGTGTGTAAGCACAAACAAAACTTTGGTACATAGTCAAAAAAAACAAAAACAAAAAACCTAAGAATAGATGAAGCAGAAATAGGACCTCATAAACACTGATTATGTATTCAGTAAAATTAAAACCAAAAGCTTTTCTAAATCTAAAGAAAGAAACACAAAGCAAAAGACAAGAAGCATTTAGAATCCTAACTAGACATGGCCAGAGATTATGCCTTCCATAATATATTACAGCCAAGATATCGAAAATACAAAGCAAAGAAAAGTAGTAAAAATTTTAAGAGTAAAATGCCAATTCACTTATGAAAGAAAACACATCACAATAATGTTTTACTCCAGCAACCCAAAAGCCAAGAAAATATGGAATGGCATATTTCAAGTCTGAAGAGTAAATAATTAGCAGATAAGATTGTTCTATCCAATAAGAATATTTTAAAAGTAATTAATAAATAAGTACATTTCAAGATAAGAACAAACTAAAGTAGATCATGATTACCAAGGGGACTGCAACAGGGTGGGAATAACAACATCAACCAACCAGACCCCCAGAGCTCCCAGGGACTAAACCACCAACCAAAGAGTCCACATGGAGGGACCCATGGCTCCAGCTGCATATGTAGCAGAGGATGGCTTTATCTGATATCAGTAGGAGGGGTGGCCCTTGGTCTTGTGGAAACCTGATGCCCCAGGTTAGGAGAATGCTAGGGTGGTGAGGCAGGAGTGGGTAGATGGTTGGGTGAGCAGCCTCAAAGAGGCAGAGGGGAGAGACAATGAGATGGGGGCAGTTGCAGACAGGAAACAGGGAATGGGGACAACATTTGAAATGTAAATAAATAAAATAACCAATAGAAATCTTAAAAAAGAGAAATACTTGAAAAATAAACTCTGAGGATGAAGAAAGAAAGACACTTTCAGCAAAGAAAGCTCCTAGAAGAATGAAGTTTTTGTTGGGAACACCTGAACAAGGGCAGCTAGAAAAGCCTTCCTGTGTCCAGCACAGTAAAGGAAAAACTCATGATGCTAACAAACAGAAAAACAATCAACTCACAAGAATTACTAAAATCTCTCAATAATAGTCTTAAAGACAAATGGCCTCAACTGACTTATAACAGAGACCAGCAAAATATATTGAAAAAACAAGATCCATCTATTTTCTCCAAGAAACAAAACTCGCTGGTGAAGAAATCCAGAATCAAAGAGCAGGAGTGGACCTATAAGTAAGTAGAGGCTGAAACCATGGAAGGCATGGAAATGATGTCTCAGTGGGTAAAGTGTTTATTACTGAAACATGAGGCTGTAGGTTCAGATCCCAGACACCTACATAAAATATTCAAGTATGGTGACACATACCTGTAGAACCCACAACTGAAGTGAGGTAGAGCAGAAAGAAGCAGATCTTATGGTCTCACTAATGAACCAATCTAGCTAAAATGAGGGACTCCAGGATCATTGACACATTCTCTCAAACAAGAACGTGGAAAGAGATAGAGAAAGTCATCTAATATTGACTGTTGGTCTCCATACATGTATGTGCATATCTGTACATATAAACAGCTACATGACCAACACACGCACATGCACACGCACGCACACACACACACACACACACACACACACACACATACTCACACTCACACTGAGGTGCTACAGAGGATATGGAGAAAGAAATATTCTTATTTTCTGCTGGTGAAGACCTACACCCTCAACCAATATAGTGGAGATGGCTCAAAAATTATAAATAGAACAACAAAGTAACATAACTATGCAACTCCTGCACATGTGCATGGGAGATTCCAAGTCAGCATACCAAAGAGATGCTTGCATGCTCATGTTTATTGTTGTACTATTCAATATTGAAGGAATGGAATCGGGTCAGATTCTCATTAATAGAGGAATGAGTGAAGAAAACTCTTTTTAAAAATTATTTTGCATTTACTTACTTTGTGTGTGTATATACACAAATGTACACATGTGCATGCCGTGGCACACAGAGGAGGTCAGAGGAGCATGTGTGTTCTGAGATTCAAACTCAGATCGTCCAGCTTGGAGGCTAGAGCTTCTACCCACCGATCCATCTTTCCTGTCTGTATCTGCTTTGGTCTTGAAGCCTGAAAACCCTTGGCTTGAGGACAATTCATTTTGTTTTCCTCACATTGGATTGTTAGAAATCAAATTCTATTACTCAGAAATCTAAATACCTTTTTACATTCATTGTTCCAACAGATGAATTCATGGATAACTCAGGGACCTAAAGAGGAGAAATTATACAAGGCAAACATTATTCTTGCTCATAGAGCAGTCCCCATAAGGAGAATGAACAACAGTGGAGGGAACTGGAAGTCCCTGATGTCTTTCTTTTTTTGAGCTTAGAAAGAAGCAATGGAGCTATGGAGAACAGAAGAATTCCTGCATCCTAGGAAGGCTGATTTTTCTGTTGCTATGGAAATAAAGCATCAGAATTTATTTTTAACATGATAAGTAAATGACATCTCTTTAGTCACAAAAATTAACCATTGAAGACAGATTTAAATCTTCTCAATCAACCAGTAAGACTTGGCTTTAGCAAACATGGCTTTGCGAAGAAAGCAAAGGCAAGATGGTGCTTCTGAGTGAGTGGTTCTCAGCCTTCCTTAATGCTGAGGTCCTTCACAACAGTTCTTCATATTATGGTGACACCAGCCATAAAACTATTTTATTGCTAATTCAGAACTATAATTTTCCTAGTGTTGTAAATCATAATGTAAATATCTGATATGCAGGATATCTGATATTTGACTCCTGTGAAAGGGTCATTTGACCCCAAAGCGGTTATGACTTATAGGTTGAGAACCACTGAAATTAAATCTTAGTGCTTGACGAGTACTCAGCATAACACATTTGATATGGTTAATAGCCATATCAAATAATCATGCTATTAACTACAATCAGAAATCATTCAAGTGTCCAAAATTCTGGTATTCTGCTTAGAGAAATTATATTTAACAGGCATAGCTTACCTGCTTAAGGAAAAGGCAGTAAGGTACTGAATGTGTGTGTGTGTGTGTGTGTGTGTGTGTGTGTTTATGTGTGTTTGTGTTATTACCACACTCTCTATATAAGGTTGTATTTTTAATGAATATTCACATTACCAAAGCTTTACTTAATAATGGTGTATTTTTATGACCTTTTAATTATATCTCAATCTATTAAAAAGAGAAAATATTAAGGAAAAGTATAGTCAAAAGGAGTGGATATTTAAAGTTTAGATGAATGCTGGGAACACTAGCCACTGAATGTCATATTCACACCAGCAGCCCCTAGATACCTATATGATGGATAGCTACAGCATCCACAGAAGCTTACAAACTTCTTCTATGTATATAATGACAACAGTTCAATTAAATACTGAATACATACTTTAAATACTAAACATGGCTGTATTTTGATGAATTTGGAGAGGTTCAAAAACCATAAGCACTGCTGCTAGTGGCAATGCAAATATGGCCACTGAGTCACATGTGAGTCAGTAGGTGGCAGAGATGAGAGAGGCTATGTCCATGCTCAGTGTTCTGACCTATGAACATCTGAATTATTAGTAGCCTAGCATTCCAGTGCCAGGACAGTGAACAAGACAGAGACTAGTAGACTCTTCTCTTGCTAGGGACCATAGGCTCTAGGCAGGAGAGAGCCCAAGACAGTTGGATCTCATGTGGGACCACTTGGGAAGGCAAGCTGAGCAGGGAACAAGCCTGAGATGACTGTCAAACTGGTACCATAGGGCCCAGACAGGGAGCTAGCCTGAGACGACCACCAGTCAGTTGCCATGCAGGCTTGGGGTTATATCCCAGCCCTACCCAGCACCATAAAGAAAGAGCAAATAATAGCACTCCTTGGAAATCAGTTTGGCGGACCCTCAGAAAAATGGACATAATGCTACCTGAGGACCCAGCTATATCTCTCCTGGGCATATACCCAGAAGATGCTCCAACATGTAATAAAGACACATGCTCCACTATGTTCATAGCAGCCATATTTATAATAGCCAGAAGCTGAAAACAACCCAGATGTCCCTCATCAGAGGAACGGATACAGAAAATGTGGTACATTTACACAGTGGAGTACTACTCAGGTATTAAAAACAATGATTTAATGAAATTCTCAGGCAAATGGATGGAATTTGAAAATATCATCCTGAGCGAGGTAACTCAGTCACAAAAGA
>JAPYYD010004795.1:0-12751 GCA_028551405.1 Uromys caudimaculatus | reverse complement strand
TTTCCTCTTGAAAGGCTTCTCGTTGTTTATCCCTGTTCTCTTGTATTTCTTTAAGGGTGTTATTCATTTCTTTCTTAAAGTCTTCTATCATCCTCATGAGAAATGATTTTAAATCTGAGTCTTGCTTTTCTGGTGTGTTGGGGTATCCAGGGCTTGCTGTGGTGGGAGAGCTGGGTTCTGATGGTGCAGAGTACTCTTGATTTCTGTTCTTTATGTTCTTGCCCTTGCCTTTTGCCATCTTGTTGACTCTGTTGTTAGCTGATCTTACTCTGTCTGGTTGTGGCTTGCCCCTCCTGCAGGTCTCTGTGTCAGTACTCCTTGAAGACCAGCTCTCTCTGAGAGGTGTTTGGGTTTGGAGAGCTGTGGCACCGGGTCTGATCTTGGTCCCTGTGTCTCACAGGTTCAGGGCAGTTCCTGTTGAGCTATGGGGCGTGTCTTTGGCCCTCTCCCGGCTTTTCCGAGCTCCTGAGAGGGATCTTTATCCTGGCGCTAATTTGCTATGGAGCCCTGTGGCCCAAGCCGAGGTTCCCAGCCGCCGCCGGAAGTTGCTGTCCCTCAGTCTCTGTGGCCCGCAGAAACCCGGCGGAATCAGTGAGCTCTGGGGCTCGTTTTGCCCCCGCTCGTGGCTTTTCTGCGTTCCTGGGAGAGAAAATTTTCTCCTGGAGCTGCTTGACTATGGAATCCTAGTGTCCCAGGCAAAAGTTTCCTGCCTCAGCCACCTGCTTTTGGGATCCTCTCGTATTTCTTTAAGGGTGTTAATATCTTTCTTAAAGTGTTCTATCATCATCATGAGAAATGATTTTAAATCTGAGTCTTGCTTTTCTGGCGTACTGGGGACTCCAGGGCTTGCTGTGGTGGGAGAGCTGGGTTCTGATGATGCCAAGTGGCCTTGGTTTCTGTTCCTTTGGTTCTTGCCCTTGCCTTCTGCCATCTTGTTAACTCTGATGTTAGCTGATCTTACTTTCTGGCTATGGGTTTTCTCACCTGCAGGCCTCTATATCAATACTTCTTGAAGACCAGCTCTCTCTGAGAGGTGTTTTTTCCACACTCCTGGGTGAGTGACTTTTTCCTGGGGCTGCTTGAGTATGGAACCCTGGTGGCCAAGGCAGACGTCTCCTGCCGCAGCCGCCACTGTTGGGATGCAGGGGGTTTCTATGCCTGCCTCCCTCAGTCCCTGTGTCTCACAGGTTCGGGGCAGTTCCTGGTGAGCTATGGAGCTTGTCTTGGGCCCACTCCTGGCTTTTCCAAGCTCCTGGGGGGGTATCTTTCTCCCGGCGCTAATTGGCTATGGAGCCCTGTGGCCCAAGCTGAGGTCCCCAGCCACCAATGGAGGCCGGAAGTTCCTGTCCCTCAGTCTCTGTGGCCCGCCGAAACCGGGCGGAATCGGTGAGCACTGGGGCTCGTTTTGCCCCCACTCGGGGCTTTTCCACGCTCCTGGGAGAGTAACTTTCTCCCGGCGCTCCTTGACTATGGAACCCTGGTGGCCCAGGCAGATGTCTCCTGCCTCAGCCACCGCTGTTGGGATCCAGGGGGTTTCTATGCCCGCCCACCTCAGTCACTGTGTCTCGCAGGTTTGGGGCAGTTCCTGGTGGACTGTGGAGCTTGTCTTGGTCCCACTCCTGGCTTTTCCAAGTTCCTGGGGGGGTATCTTTCTCCCGGTGCTAATTCGACATGCCAGATTTCAACACTCTGTCACAATTAAAAAGTATACAATCAATACAACTTACATTAAATTCTGTAGAAGAAAGAAAATTTTAACATGACCAATTAATAAAAAATTAGGATCCTTAACACATATACTAAACTTGTTCAAAGTACAGATCCTGCCCAGATTCTATCTTTTGCTAACAACATCATAGAGAACTTCAGGTAACTTCCAAATATGTCTTTGAAAATGTCCATAACCAGCCTTCCCAATGAAGACTGTCATTTCCAATATTGGATTGATTTTTATACCAGTCCATGATTGAGTCAGAATAACTGGTCTCTTTAAAGGAAAGAGAAAAGTCATTATAACTTCTCTTTTTGACTAATTTTTTGAATCAGTTTCTACAGTCTCCATGTTCTCTGTCCCACAAAGTCTAAAATCTTGAGGCAAGGCAGTTTGTCCAATCTGGGATATAGGCAAGCAAAGGTAGGTCAGGAACAGATATCCAATACAGCTTTTCTGTCACCATTGTCAGGGCATTTATCAAGCTCACGGTCAGCATCATTCTTTTTCCCAGCATCAGCATGTCTCACCAATCACTCTGGCAGCTAGCATGCTCCTTTAGCATCCTGTAGAAAAAACACAAATATGCCCTCTTCCCCTTATTAAATACCTGATCTGGATCATGCCATATGCCTGTAAGTGGATCCTTCCATTTCACCTAGGCATAAGTATGACTAGTTGTAGGGTGCCATAGACACTTAGTAGAGAGTTCCTTGGCATCTAAATTTTTAATTTTTAAATTTTAAAAAGTTTTGTGGTGTATGGGGATATATTCTCCCTTTTTGTTTTTTAAAGATATTGTTTTAAAGTTCCATGGGCCTATTCCACAATATCTTGTCTTTGAGGATAATAAGGAATTTCAATAATATGACTAATATGAAATTGTTAACAAAACATCTCAGATGCCTGACTGCAATAACCACTTCCGTTATCTGTCTTAATCTTATTTGGAACACACAGTATAGAAAAACAATGTAGGCAATGACTAATTTTATTTTTAATTGCTTCTCCTGTTAAAAGAGTTGTAACTAGAAAGCCTGAAAAGGTATCAACAGTAATATGCATATTTTTTAATATATTTTTTATTCAGAAATATGAGTAACATCTATTTTTCATAATTGATTAGGTACGAGTCCTCAAGGATTAACACCATTATGTGGTACATGAAGAAATTATGGACACTGAGGACAAGTCTTTATAATTTAACTTGCACATTCTCTAGAAATACCAAACTGTTGTCTCAAACTATTACTATTTTGATGATGTGAAAAGTGACATTGCTTAGCCAATTGTTCTTAAATAAGGCCTATAACCTTCTTGGTATACAAATATACTGTGGCATTGCCTTCACTAAGAAGTCTGGGCAATCTAGTATGAGCTTTTAAATGTCCTACAAAATAAAGAACTGTACATTTTCTTAAACTGAGTTATATTTGTATGAATAATTGCAAAATTTGAGAATTAGCAGTATCTAAAAAAGGAACAGTTTCATGTAATTATAAACCATTAGCTATATATTGACTCTCATAAATTAAAAGCTTGATTTTTAGTATTTCAAAAACAACAGCTACAGCGTGCAGTTCAATCATTTGTGCAGAAGCAGGGGAAACTCAAGAGAATGAACATGTGATCCAATCATATATGCTGTCTTCCCATTAGACGAGCCATCTGTAAATATAGTAAGTGCATTTCCTATGGGCTGCATGCATAAATTTACAGAAAATGCAAAAGCATGCATAGAGGCAAATTGCAACAACTTATCTTTTGGATAATGATTATCAATTTTCCATGAAAAGTTTGCACATGCAATAGGCCAAATATCAGTAGTTTGCAATAACCAATTTAATTGCTGTTTAGAATAAGGAATAAGTATTTTATCTGGTTCTTTTCCACAATGTTTTCTTGATTCTATTCTATAATTCTGGATTAGCACAGCAACAGTTTCATAATAGGGTGTTAAAACTTTACTTAGAGAAGAAGAAAGGTGAATCTTGATAGTCTTTTTCCAAAGAACTTCTGTGGGCATGTGAGTTGTAGCAATAATGCAAACAGCCAACAATTGATCTATATTTCATATAATGTATCTGTTGTTGAACAATAGCTTTTTCTACTTTCTGCAAAGCTATTTGCCTCTCATCAGTTAACTGTCCAGTGGAATTTAAATTAGCATACTCATTGTTATCAAACAGAGGCTTAAGTCCTCCTATGGTGAACTTAAAGTAAGGTCTTAGTCAATCAACATCTCCTAAAACTTTGAAAATACTTGAATTTTCTGTGTCACAGTTTGTTTAGGATATAACTGAGGCCCCAAATATTGAAAAAGACACTGCCTTTGAATCTTTTCTGGAGCAACAACTACTTCAAAAATTTAAAACTCATTGTATAATAACTTGTAGTAAAACTCCTTCAGAGGGGGCAGCTAATAAAATACCCTTCATAATGAATAATACACACTGAAATATTTAAAGTGCTTCTTGTATTGAAGCAGTGACAATTTTTTTTTACATAATTTTAAGGCTATTAGCCATTCCTTGAGGCCAAATTTTCTAATGAAATCCCTTCACAAACTCACCAAAAGCAAACTCTTTGTAATCATCAAGGGATAGTTTAAAAACAATATTCTAAATCCATAATAATTCTATATGAATTTCTTGGAATGGCAGGTAGAGTAGGCAAGCCAGGTTCTAATGCCTTCATAAGCTCCATAGCCTCATTAACCTTTCATAAATCTTAAGTTTGAACTTTATTTTGGATTAATGGAATAACCAATCCCTTGGAGGTGAGTGAGTATATCAGCTCCAATGTCCATTAATTCTTCAAAACCTTTCTTCAATTGTTAATTTAAGGTTAGGTCTCTTATTAGTAATAGATTGAACTCACTACACATCAGAGGAAGCAAAGTCATTTTGTACTCTCTTACTCTTAAGGACACTAAAACAAGTTGAGCAAGTCTTTTGTTAATGCCATAGGGAAAGCAGCCATAATAATTTATAACACTTAGATAAGCAGGCTGCTGTGAGTGCCTGGGGATCTGAGGCTGACCCCGCCAGGGGAACCTTTCTAAGGCTAGTCAAAACAAAAGAAATATCAGGGAAGCTTCTATAGAGGGTGCTGTGAGCTTTGCACTAACTCAAATGCAAATGTTTCTTAATTGGTCCTATTTCCTGATACCTGGCCCAAAGTTTACTCTTTCTGCACCAAAGACAGATTCCTGGGGCATGATTTGATTGTCTGCTCCTGCCTCTGTTCCTGGAACAATCATGTTTAAAATGACCCAAACCTCTACATTTAAAACATTCTTATTCCCTCATTTCTGTGGAAGCATTGCTTGCACAGTGGTCCCTTGTAAGCCATAGCCAGGCCCTGATTGTATCAGGGTCTGATTTCTACACAAAAATGAATATATCCAGCTATGTCTGTCTTTGCTCTGTGTGGCCTAATAGTGGAGTGGCAGGCTGCATTAGCATTCTCATAAGCCAATTGTGTAACAAAAGGATCTCTTGCTAGAATATCTCCAAAAATTCTACCTGTTGTTTTTCCCTGAGGCTGTGACTGAACTAACTGCAGGCTATGGCCAATGGCAGTTTAACTCTAATTTTTAAGTTTCTCTTGTAACATCAGAGCACAACCCTAACTTTGGAAATAACAAAAATCAATATCAAGAGTCTTACTTTTACGTTACAATGTTTGGCGGTCAGTTCATATATCTGAATTCAAGACAGTGTAGCTTTCAATGCCTCAAAGAGATACTGTTCTAAATCTTAGTCTAATTTCTAGGATAGGAATTACATAAAATATTACCCAATTTAAACGTATCTTTAGAGACCTGTTTCCCTGGGTTGGCTCATGCCACGTGTTGTTGTTTAGAACGACGCAAACCCTGAGTTATCATTCTTAAGCTAACTTGCTGTTACCAAAATTACAAATTTTTAATCACATCCAATAACTTATAAGCCAATACTCTATAACCAAGACATGCAGAACATTTTTATACTTTTAAAACCTGTCAGAAACAAAAATGGAGTAGCTACACATTTACTTCTTTAAACCAGACAAAATTTAACTTTTTCTAGTTGTAATTTCAAGAGAGGAGCAACTTGTCACCTATGGAACCCAGGAATCACAGAAAATTTTCTAGGAGAAACAGCCATCAGCTCCCTTATCATAGAAGCCCAAAAGCTTCGGCCCCTTTAAGAGCACCTTGTGCACACAATTAAGCCTCTGGCAGGGCTTCTCCAGCTGCCTGACTCCCAGCTACAGGTGCAGGGTAACTTATAAGTTTCTGCTGTGCAAACTGAGACTGCCTTTTAAACAAGTTAAACTAAATCAAGGGATGGACAGCCAGCAGATGAAATTTTAACCATTTTTTTCTTTTCAACATGAAACACAGAACAACAATCATTCAATCAGTGAAACAAACAAAAACAGACGTAATTGACAAACATGGACATATTGGTGCACCAAGAACATTCAATAGACAGAGAGGAAAGAGAATTAGATGTCCCAAATGAACTCAGATATCCTACCTAAAAGACCCAGAACTAAAACTAAGCATTTCTCCCATAGGAGCTAGAGAGGAGGCAGGACGTCTCCCGATCACCTTCTGTCCCTAGGACAGCTCTGAAACAGTTTACATTCATTTTTCTTCCCCTGATAGGGGAGGATTGTTTTTCTTAAACTCATTCTCTCATGGATTTTCTCTACAATTTTCAGCTGCATGGGCACCTTTTCTGGCCCAAATGTACCTTAATAATCTTGTAAACAATCTCCTACTCTATTTCATCTCTTCTCATTTATAGTGCCTTCCTGGGGAAACCAGAGACACACATCTTTTATGAATCCAAAAAAACTCTGTAGGTCTTGCTTTTCTACCCTAGTACCTCATGTCTTGAGGGACTCCTTGAGTCCTTTTTTTTTTTTTTAATTTTTTTTGCTTGCTTAATTCGTGTCCCATATCATCCCTCACCTCTTTTACATTAGATCTCCCATGGCCGGGTGACCCCGTGGTAATCACTGAATCGTGCTTTGATCCCCTAAATGGGCGTACTTTCGTGCTTTCTCCTCAATAGGAGCGCTTGGCCAGGCTTTTGTGAGCTACGTTCGTCAGCTGCGCTTCCCATTCCTCAAGCTCCACCGCTGGGCACCAATTTACCCTGGCCTGTGGGGTCTTCAGCATGGTCCTGAGGAGGGAACTGATGGATAAAAGAGGCAAGAGACAGAGATATCTGGGAGTAGGTCAGAATCCCTCTGATCGAACTCCAAAATCCTTTAATTCCCATACATCAATTTATAATAAAAAGATAAAGAAACTTTAAACAATATAGCCAAGACTTAGACAAAGCAACAGGGATGGGAAAACTCCAAGGAGTTACAGACTCCTAGCCACAAGGACATGGACATGTTACCAAGGCAACCACCCATATTCTGCCAGCCACCTAACCTCAAAGGAGTCACCCTGACCTGGGAAAGAATCCATCCCTTGAGAGACAGAACCTAAACAAAATCCTGAAGCTCAGAAAACAGCACCCTTGGCCTACTGTTATTTCCAAGCCTAACTTTAACACAAAATAGCTTCAGTCAGGCTAATAAGAAGGCTGCAAATCCATTGGTTCCTGGCAGTTCTCCCTTACATAACAATTACATAGAGTTATAGCTTCTGTCTTCATTTCTGACCCTAATGGAAACCTAAACACTAGCTTTAGTGTGTGCATTCTCTATTTGGAACTTCTACACGTGGTTTAGTTTGGATATTTTTTCACATAGGATTATTTTGTACAGTAACTGAAATATTTTGGCTCCAGTAAGAGAGCCCAAGGTCTCTTTCATGCTATATCTCCTTGATGAGATAACTAAATATTATAAATAATCTACTAATTTATACAAGAAAAGCATTGCAGTTCATTTTCTTTATCAGTTCCTGGGTTCCAATGTTTTTCATATGATACATTGATTTCATGCTTACAAACTAATAACTTTAATATCCTCTATATATTATTTACACTCTGATGATAAATTGGAATGGGTTGAAGGACAAATTTTATTAATTTTAACATATTTACATGCATATTGATATTGTAATATGCTTAAGATTTTTTAAATACTTGTTATTGATTCTATTTTTATTTCATTGAGATCTCATTAGAAAAAAGGAATAATTTCAATTTCTTAGTACTTTTTAATGTTTTATTTGTGGACTGTGATATGATAATTTTGGAGAAGTTTTCATTTACATTCGAGAAGTCTTTGTATTCCCTATGTATTCGGTGGGATGTTTTGTATAAATCTGTTAAGTCCTGTTGATCCATGGTGTACTTTAGCTCTGAGATTTCTTTGCTTATTTTTAGCTTGGAAGACCTTTCCAAATATGAGGGTTGCACATTGAAGTCCTCCAATATGATTGTGTAATATCCTAGGTGGCCTTTTATGTCCCTTAGTGATTGTCTTATGAAATTAAGAGGCTCTAAATGTTTGCTTATCATTGTGGTACCTTCTAGATGAATTCTTCCTTTATTAATATCTAGTGTTTGCTATCTCTTATAATTAGCTTTAGTTTGAAGTATACTTTATCAGTTACAAGAATAGCTATGCCTACTTGTTTGTAGTTTCCTTTTGCTTCATAATCTGCTTTCTCTGTTTTGGTACTCAGTCTGTGAACACCCGTCTGTTGAAATGGACATGTCTTTCAGTTTTTCCTTCTTCTGACTCTCTTTGGAAGTTTTCTGTGAATGTTTCCCGAGGGATATCCAAAAGAAGTTCAGCTAAAGGGTCAGGTAAAATTTGGTGCTGGCTGCCACATGGGGCCACTGAGGCAATCCCACATTGGCCAGAAGCCAGCAGAATCAAGGGGAAGGCTTCAAGTCAGTCATCAAAGTGATCAAATAGAGTCCAAACGCTGGTCCCACAGAATCCTGTGAGTCACTGTGAGTCTAAAGTCTCCTTCTCTACTTGTCTCTGCCAGGTATTGTCTCCCTTGGCCAAGAATCTCTTCCATAGGGCCATTTCTGAAAGTGGTGTGGCCATCAGTGAATGCTTGGTTAAGAAGAACACCAGGCCCTTGGCTGAGGTAAATTCTACCCTGGGCAGTTCCTGTGCCCTTTTGTCTTCTCTCCTCATGAATCTCTTTTGATATAGGATGCAGTTGACATTTTCAATGGCTAGAGCTAGTTTTTGGCTCACAGCTAGGCCAAGCTCTGCAAGTTCTGAAGTGATTTTGTGTGAATCATGTTCCTTAGATACCCGACACCTCAGTACAAGTTGTGGTGTGGCAGTAAGCATTTCCCTGACCACATCACATGTGTTATTTTTCCTCATATGTGGGTGGCAGAAGACACATAGGCTGAGCATGGAGGAAGGAGCTCTAAATGAGACAGTAGAAATTTTGGTTCTTTTTCCTTACCACACTGAACATGCCTTGTCTTAACACATCCACATTCACAATATTATGCCAACTTAACAAATTAGTTCTCTTTTTAAAGACAGGGTCTCACTATGTAACCCTGGCTGCCCTGGAACTCACTTTATAGACCACGCTGGCTCAGAACTCAACAAGATCCACCTGTGTCGGCCTCACAAGCGCTGGGATTAAAGACCTGCACCACCACACCTGATTCCACTTAACAAATTATAAAGTAACATAAGCTCAATTATTTAAATAGTCTGTTTCAAATCCCAGTTCCTGACAGAGGCTACACTCTGAGGGGCCCAGAACCCACACCTGCTGATATTGAGAAATTGGTGCAATCAAGTATCATCAGTAGAAAGTGAGAGTTGGATAGAACTCTAGGCTGTATTGACAGAGGTATAAATGCTACTCTTGATTTTTGCTGTGGCCTGTGATCTGTTGAAGAAAATTGCTGTCACATCTGGTTGTAAAAACACCACTTCCGCTGCCATGGTTCACTGCCTTCGACAGAAGACAGAGGAAGAGCTCTTGGAGACCACACTAAAATTGGTAGGTGAAATTGGTAGGCCTCTCCCAGTTATTCCTAACCTTGTACTTTACCCCAGCCTTCTTCACTTCATCTCTTCTGCAGTTTTGGAGAAACTATTCAGGACATTCTCTTGCCTCTTGGCAATAGTGACAGCCTACTGTATTATTGAGATTGTTTCTCTCTCTTTTATAATGAAAAACTATTAGTGATATTAGTGTTTTAGGAGCTATCTAAATTATAGCAGCTGCTACCTACTTTTCCATGTTTCCAGAGACTACTTCTTCTATAGATTCAATGATAATCACCTGCCTAACCATTTATTGTCTTCCATATATCCATCCTTCCATCCAATTCACTGAAACCAGTCCATCAGTCTAGTATAGATATGTATTGAGTCCAATATGGTTTTGGGTTTTGGATTCTAATAGATCAGGCTCAAAGAATACTGAAGTCTATGTTTTTCAGAGTTAAGAACAGCTGTCTTCTTTTTCTCTTTGGATTTCTGAGATGGCCTCACTATGTATCTGGTTGGTTGTTCTCTGAAAAAAATCTCTGTTTCACCATCTTCAGGGATGATATTACAGGTATTCTCCTTGATGTATGATTTACAGAATGGGAAAATACTCTTCCATCCAGAGGAGTACCCATCACATACTTTGTATCTTTGGAAAATTCCAGAGAATCTAAGATCACATGATAGTTTTCTAAGAGTTTTAAAGGTGCTTCTATGACTATTCACTGAGACACAAAAAAGATGGGTTGGGGGGAGAGAAAGAGAGTCAGAGAGAGACTAAGAGAGAGGGCTACCTTGGCTGGTAGACCCATAATGCAGTTGCTTTCCATACATGGGTCAGATCCATTAGTAAGTGTCGAATTATAATCACACTGAACATGGTAAATGTAAAACAGGAGAGTATGCAACAGAAAGAATATCAGTGAGCATAGGCATTGGAGTTTCTGGACACAAGACTAGACCATTCACTTCAGGAATGTGTTGTGACTGAGCCATCCAGTAACTAACACCTAAGACATTCAGGAGCAGAGAGGACTCAGGATGTAGCTAAATCCAGGTGCTGAGATCGTACTTAGCATTTGCCAGTCTCTGTCCCTCTGCTGGCCATCATTTCTGGCTGACTTCTCTATGCAGGAGGTTTGTTCCCTGGAAGGCTGAAGACAGCAACACTCAAGATCTATATGGCATCTCTTTAGAAGCCAACTTTCTCCCAATGTTATTGGTGTATTTGGAATAAACTCTATGTTATCTTATAGTATTTTTGAATTGTTCTTTATATTTGGGGGAATAGCCCCATGGTAGGTGGAGTTGTCTATACTTAGGACATCAGAATAAAGAAGAGGCAAGTGAGGGCTAGTTAAGTGTTATCTCCTGCCACTCCAGCCCATGTCAGCCCATCTCAAGATCTTCCTTTAAGTTCCCATAATCACATTGTTTTCACTGTTTCTGCAGAGGAACCATGAGGTGTTGTAAGAGAATACATGGGTGGAAAGTGAAGCAAAGGACAGGGACCCATAGATGGTGCCTTTCCAGAGCTCCAACAACTCTGACTCTCCCCCACCCCATCACACACACACACACAGAGTGCACATAGACAGAGAACACTGTAGGAATCAGGAAGGAGAGACTGGTCATGCCCTAAACCCAACTCAGAGAATCAGCTTTGCACCAGGATGGCTTCCTAACACAATCTCTGTCTTATCTTCACAGAATCTTTTTAAGCCGGATTTTCATGGAGACTCCAGACAGGTGCGGATTATTGCATTCTGGATTAGATTACTTTTGAGTTCTAACAGTGCTTTCACTCCAAATAAAAAGACTTCTGTTTGCAGGATTCTGGTTATTCCTGTGTATGCATTGTGGAGGCTGAGAGAGGAGAAATCACTCATTCACTTGTGTGTTAGCATAGACAGAAGGATCATAGACTAGAATTGAACTTATCCCCAGCTCTCTGTAGAGGGCTCTGGTCAACAACTCTGTACCTTGGGCTTATTTGACACCTTGTCCCCTTCTCATTCATATTCCTCATTCCCAAAAGGAGCCTGCAGGGACAGGCTTGATAGAATGTCCCATTATCAGGAGGCAGAGACATCACTAAGGGTTTTGTGAAAGGAACAAGCTGATGAGTCATGCAGGGAGGAGCCTAGACTTTCATTCACCTATCACCTAGGAAAGTCTACCATCGCCCTCCTTCTCCTCCCTCCCACTTTTTCAATACCCAGCTATTGTCTCTTCCTGTTTTCTGTGTTTAACTCTCCATGGATCCCAGAACTTCCTTAAAGGGTCTTATGAGAGTGAAATGAGATTCTTTCAGCCACCCAATAATGATTTATTAAGGACTCATTTTGTGTCTGGAGCTGAGTCAACATCTAGGACATTACAGTAAAGTATATATAATCCTCTGCTTTCTTGGAGACTTCTGTCCTAATAGGAGAGGCTTGTAGCAGAAGAAAAAGTATGTAATAACCAATAATAACATATATTTTCTATTGATTAAAATTAAATTGATTGGGAGGTATGGCAAGAGAGGTAGGAGCCAAGTGGGAGTCCGTGGGCCTAGCATCCCATTTGCAGTAAAGCTTTATCTTCTTGTCTCATCGTTGATAATCACATAGTTCACTTTGTGGCCTATTTACTACCGTTTTTTCAGTGGTTGCTGCCTTAAGTTATTTCTCTGCTTAAGATGCTCTAGAGCATAGTGATGCTGATATGTCCAGAGTCCCCAGGCATGACAGGCTGTGAGGAACCTTGGGGAAAAAACAGAAGAGATAGGTGGGCCTCTACCAGGCCTCAGTTCTGGTGCCTCTTGACTTTGAAGTCAGTGTTGATGAGTCAACATGACAGTACACCCAAAAGAAAAAGAGGAGAATTGCCTAGCTCTTGGGGAGGCCATGCCAAAGAGTAGCCATGTAATACCTTTAGTGTGTAAAGAAAACAGGAAGAGATTAGAAATTAGGTAAATTATTGTATTCATGAGACAATGCATTTAAAAATCATAGAAGACTTCATGATTGTGAATATGAAGCCAAAGAAATTTTTCTTATGTTACCCATGTTTGGGGAAATGCTAAACCCTATTAATCTGGTGTTTTATTAT
>JAPYYD010004794.1:0-12751 GCA_028551405.1 Uromys caudimaculatus | reverse complement strand
TTGGAGAAAGGTCTGAAGGAGCTGAGGGTATTTGTAGTCCCATGGAGGGAGCAAGAGCATCAGTGGGCCTGAACCCCCCCCCCGGTCGTCCTGGAGTTCGGACCACCAACCAAATAATACACATCTATTGACCCATGGTTCAGATTGCATATGTGGCAGAGGATGACCTCCATGTCCATCAGGGAGAAAGGGGAGGCCCTTGGGCCTGAGGGTGCTAGAGGCCCCAGTAAAGGGGAATGTCAAGGTGGGAATATGGGGATGGGTGGGCGAGTAGGTGGAAGGAGGAATTCCCTCACAGAGGTGGGGAGGGGGAGGGTATAGGGGGTTTCCAAAGAGGAGACCCAGAAAAGGGGAAACATTGGAAATGTAAATAAAGTATCCAAAATAAATAAATTAATTAATTAAAAAAAAAGGAGGGAACTACACCCTAGAAAAAGAAAATAGCCACACAAACATAAAAATAACATCAAAAATAACAGGAAACAACAATCACTATTCCTTAATATCTCTTAACATCAATGGACTCAATTCCCCAATAAAAAGACATAGACTGACAGACTGGATACATAAACAGGACCCAGCATTTTTCAGCATACAGGAAATGCACTTCAATGCTAAAGACAAACACTACCTCAGAGAGAAGGTCTAGAAAAAATTTTTCCAGGCAATGGTCCCATGAAACAGGCTGTAGTGTCATTCTAATATCAGATAAAATCGAATTTCAACCAAAAGTCATTAGAAAGATTAGGAAAGACACTTCATCCTCATCAATGGAAAAATCTACCAAGAAGAATGCTAAATTCTGAACATCTATGCTCCAAATACAAGGGCACCACATTCATAAAAGAAACTTTACTAAAGCTCACAGAGCACATTGCACCTCACACAATAATAGTGGCAGACTTCAACACCCCAATATCATCAATGGACAGATGTTGAAAACACAAACTAAACACAGAAACAGTGAAAATAACAGAAGTTATGGGTCAAATGGATTTAATAGATATCTATAGAATATTTCATGCTAAATCAAAAGAATATACATTCTTCTCAGCACCTCATGGTACTTTCTCCAAAATTGACCATGTAATTGGTCACAAAACAAATCTCAACAGATATAAGAAGATTGAAATAATCCTATGCCTCCTATCAGATTACTACGGATTAAGGCTGGTCGTCAATGGCAACAAAAACAACAGAAAGCCCACATACACATGGAAACTGAACAACGCTCTACTCAATGATAACTTGGTCAAGGAAGAAATAAAGAAAGAAATTAAAGACTTCCTAGAATTTAATGAAAATGAAAGTACAACATACCCAAACTTATGGGACACAATGAAAGCAGTGTTAAGAAGAAAACTCATAGCTTTGAGTGCCTCCAAAAAGACACTGGAGAGAGCATACACTAGCAGCTTAACAGCACACCTGAAAGCTCTAGAACAAAAAGAAGCTAATACACCCAAGAGGAGTAGAAGGCAAGAAATAATCAAACTCAGGGCTGAAATCAACCAAGTAGAAAGAAAAAGAACTATACAAAGAATCAACAAAATCAGGAGCTGGTTCTTTGAGAAAATCAACAAGATAGATAAACACTTAGCCAGATTAACCAGAGGGCACAGACACAGTATCCAAATTAACAAATTCAGAAATGAAAAGGGAGATGTAACAACAGAATCTGAGGAAATTCAAAAAATCATAGATACTACTACAAAAGCCTATACTCAACAAAATTGGAAAATCTGGATGAAATGGACAATTTTCTAAACAGATACCAAATACCAAAGTTAATTCAGGATCAGATAAACCATCTAAATAGTCCCATAACCCCTAAAGAAATAGAAGCAGTCATTAAAAGTCTCCCAACCAAAAAAAAGTCCAGGACCAGATGGGTTTAGTGCAGAATTCTATCGGACCTTCAAAGAAGACCAAATACCAATACTCTTCAAACTATTCCAAAAATTAGAAACAAAAGGAACACTACCTAATGGATTCTAGGAGACAACAGTTACACTGATACCAAAACCTCACCAAGACCCAACAAAGAAAGAAAACTTCAGGCCAATTTCCCTTATGAATTTTGATGCAAAAATACTCAATAAAATTCTTGAAAACCGAATCCAAGAACTCATCAAAATGATTATTCATCATGATCAAGTAGGTTTCATCCCAGGGATGAAGGGATGGTTCAATACCCGGAAATCCATCAATGTAATCCACTACATAAAACTCAAAGAAAAAAACCACATGGTCATTTCGTAAGATGCTGAAAAAGCATTTGACAAATTTCAACATCCCTTCATGATAAAAGTCTTGGAAAGATCAGGGATTCAAGGCCCATACCTTAACATAGTAAAAGCAATATAAAGTAAACCAGTAGCCAACATTAAACTAAATGGAGAGAAACTTGAAGCATTCCCACTAAAATCAGGGACTAGGCAAGACTGCCCTCTCTCTCCCTACCTATTCAATATAGTAATTGAAGTCCTAGCTAGAGCAATTAGACAACAAAAGGAGGTCAAAGGGATACAAATTGAAAAGGAAGAAATCAAAATATCACTCTTTGCAGATGATATGATTGTTTACTTAAATGACCTGAAAACCTCCACCAGAGAACTGCTACAGCTGATAAACAACTTCAGCAAATTGGCCGGATATAAAATTAACTCGTGCAAATCAGTAGCCTTCCTATACTTGAAGGATAAACAGGCTGAGAAAGAAATTAGGGAAATGATACCCTTCACAATTGTCACAAACAATATAAAGTATCTTGGTGTGACTCTAACCAAACAAGGGAAGGGTCTATATGACAATAACTTCAAGTCTCTGAAGAAAGAAATCGAAGAAGACCTCAGAAGGTGGAAAGATCTCCTATGCTCATGGATTGGCAGGACTAACATAGTAAAAATTGCCATCATCCCAAAAGCAATCTACAGATTCAATGCAATCCCCATCAAAATCCAACTCAATTCTTCATAGACATAGAAAGAGCAATTCTCAAGTTCATTTGGAATAACAAAAAAAAACAGGGTAGCAAAAACTAATCTCAACAATAAAAGAACTTTGGGGAATCAGCATCCCTGACCTCAAGCTATACTACAGAACAGTAGTGATAATAACTGCATTGGTATTGCTACAGTGACAGGCAGGTAGATCAATGGAATAGAGTTGAAGACCCAGAAATGAACCCACACACCTACAGTCACTTGATTTTTGACAAAGGAGCTAAAACAATCCAGTGGAAAAAAGACAGCATTTTCAGCAAATAGTGCAGGCTGAACTGGAGGTCAACATGTAGAAGAAAGCAAATTGATCCATCCTATCTCCCTGTACAAAGCTCAAGTCCAACTGGATCAAGGAGCTCCACATAATAGCAGATACACTGAATCTAATAGAATAGAACGTGGGGACAAGTCTCGAAAACATGGTCAAAGGAGAAAAGTTCCTGAACAGAACACCAGTGGCTTATGCTCTAAGATCAAGAATAAAAAAATGGGACCTCATGAAATTGCAAATCTTCTGTAAGGCAAAGGACACTGTCAATAGGACAAAACAGCAACCAACAGATTGGGAAAAGATCTTTACCAATCCTACATCTGATAGAGAGCTAATATCCAATATATACAAAGAACTCAAGAAGTTAGACTCCAGAGAACCAAATAAACCTATCAATAAATGAGAAACAGAGCTAAACAGAGAATTCTCAACTGAGAAAACTCGAAGGACTGAGAAGCACCTAAAGAAATGTTCTACATCCTTAGTCATCAGGGAAATGCAAATCAAAACAACCCTGAGATTCTAAGCTGGTAAAACCACTCTGGAAATCAGTTTGGCAGACCCTCAGAAAATTGGACATAATACTACCTGAGGACCCAGCTATACACTCCTGGGCATATACCCAGAAGATGCTCCAACATGCAATAAGGACACATGCTCCACTATGTTCATAGCAGCCATATTTATAATAGCCAGAGTTAGAAACAACCCAGATGTCCCTCAACAGAGGAATGGATACAGAAAATGTGGTACATCTACACAATGGAATACTACTCAGCTATTAAAAACAATGACTTCATGAAATTCACATGCAAATGGATAGAACTTGAAAATATCATCCTGAAAGAACAACAATACCAACCAACCAGACACCCCAGAGCTCCCAGGGACTAAACCACCATCCAAAGAGTATACAAGGAAGGACCTATGGCTCCAGCCGCATATGTAGCAGCGGATGGCCTTGTCGAGCATCAGTGGGAGAAGAGGCCCTTGGTCCTGTGAAGACTTGATGCCCCAATGTAGGGGAATGCCAGGGTGGGGAGGCAGGAGTGGGTGGGTTGATAGGGGAGCACCATAATGGAAGCAGGGGATAGGGGAGGGGATAGCGGGAGTTCCAGAGGGAAACCGGGAAATGGGATAACATTTGAAAGGTAAATAAGTAAAATATCCAATAAAAAAAAAAAAAGATCATAGAAAAAAAAAAAAAAGAAAATATCATCCTGAGTGAGGTAACTCAGTCACAAAAGAACAAACATGGTATGTACTCACTGATAAGCAGATATTAGCCCAAAAGTTTGGAATACCCAAGGATTCAATTCACAGCAACTTTCAGACTGAACGTGGGGTTCCAGATCGAGGAATTGTAGAAAGGACTGAAGGAGTTCCCAGTCCCATGGAGGGAGCAACTGTCTCAACTGGTCAGGCCCCTTGTACTCACAGAGAGTGGACCACTAACCAAATAATACACATGGAGGGTCCCATGTTGCTGGCAACATATGTGACAAATGATGGCCTAGTTAGCCATTAGTGGGAGGAGATTTCATTTTCTAATTTTCTGCTCCATGAATTTATTGTTGGTATGCAGAAAAGCTATTGGGGTTTGTGTCTTGATTTTTTTCTATTCTTTTACCTTGTGGGAAGTGTTTCTTAGATCTAAGAGATTTGCAGTAGAGTCTTAACATCTTGTAAATATAGATTTGAAGTGGGATAATTTAAGTCCTGTAGGCTTCTTTATGCAAAATTAGATTTTCATGTACAAAAACAAAATTTACTATCATCTAACTTTACTAACAACCAAAATACTAAACCAGTGAGAAAGAATTCAAATTCCCTCAATTGAAATCTGCAGTGTATCACTGCATAAAAAAGTTCTAGAGGAGAGACCCCTGGTCCTGGGAAGGCTCGATGGAGGCCCCAGTGTAGGGGACTTCAAGGGCAAGGAGGTGGGAGTGGGTGGGTGGGTAGGGGAACACCCTCATAGAAGCAGGGGGAGGGGGATTGGATAGGGAGGTTCTGGGAGGGACCAGGAAAGGGGGTAACATTTGAAATGTAAATAAAGAAAATATCCAATTAAAATAAATTATATATAATAATATAAGGCATCTTAGTGCATGAAAACAGAAAAAGAAGAAGAGGTTCATCTAGCTGATGACTGCCATGTGCACAGGACTGGTCCAGGAGTAAGAAACTACAAACAATCTATGACTTCAGGACCATAGACAGGGCCATAAGACATGGCATTAAGGCATAAGGTGAAGCCTCCAACAAATGGTGGGGAGGATGGTGTGCAGTGTTACTGATACTTTCCTAAAGAGATAAGAATGAAACATGACGAAGCAAATGAGGTAGGATTTTCACTAACGTATTAATTAGAATAAGAATTAAACATGGCCTGACCCACTTCAGCTTTCATATTATTCTTGTGTTCATCATTTTGGCAAATAGAGGAAGTTGGTCACAGATGTCTGATCCACCCTAGCAACTGACAATTTCTCATAAAAACCTGGGAATGTATCCAAACTATGTGTCTTTAACAGCCACTGTGGCCTCTTGAATAAATGATGATCTTTAATGTATTTTCTATCCATGAATGTTGGCTCTGATTATTCTACAGATTTTACAAACTCATTTCCTCAGGTCCCCTCCCCGTTCCACAAAGAGTTGGCTTTAGCCACATGAAAAAGTATCCATTCATGAGTTTCTCTCAAACCCCACTATCCCTTAAGTATAATAATAATATTGGTGGTGATAATCAGTCACCACTGTAAGACTCTGAGAAAACTGGTCCTACAGAGGTCCCTGGTAATTACTGCCTTTAATGAGTTACTGGACTCCTCTGGGATGCAGAGCCTCTTAGGTACAAAGATGGCTAGAAGGGAATATGAGAGAAACAGAGGTGCAGAGTTAGTGGATGATTATAGGACTTGTGACCTGTGTCTACAGTGAATAAAGGAGAGCAGTACCTTTTATCAGGGCTTGGAAGACACCCTGTGCACTCTGAGTAAAGACAAACTGTTTCCTTAAGTTCTTCTAGCCTGAGAGTATTGGTTGTATGATGTTACACAGGACAAATTTTCAGGTATGATAAAATTATTCATTGCTATTTCTTACCACTGAACACTTTGCTATTATTGAAGTATTTTGTTTCATGGACAATATATGTAGTGGACACCAATTATAATTAATAATGACAGACATCTTTACAATTATTTCTTATACAAAGTTCTCAAAGATCATATGATAGCAACACAACTGTCTGTCTGGGTTTTGAGAATGTGACTCACTTTGTTGCCTAAGGGTACTTTGAATTCAAGGTGTTCTTATGCCCTCAGCTCTAATCCTCAGGTGGAATTAAAGTTATGTAATGCTGTGCCCAGCCTGCAGGTTTTTAAGTAAAATTTAATATACCTTCTATGGTTCTTAATTCTTCTTTAACATGCCTTCACCTATGGAGATTTAATAAACTACAAACAAGTTGAAAGATACAAGATCATAATTTATCTGACAGAGTTCAAAAACCTATATACTTAGTAGTAATAGATGCAATTGTTATTAAATATAATACTCTGAGCATGCAATTGGCATCATCTGTGTGTGCATTTGTCATGTAGAATCTAAATTACAGAAGCATATTCTGATCTGTGTTCAATTTCAGACAAGAAATTTTAGATTTCCGAAAAATATGTGAGTGGGTCAGATGTGCAGTGTCCTATAATATTGGTGAGTAAAAATTATTTCCTTATGCTTCAGTTCAGAGAGTGTCACTGAAGTTTATGTGGGAAAACAAATATGATTAATTTATTTTATTTATCATTGTAAATGTAAATTGAAATATGTACTGGTTTCAGAAACTCTGGTGCTTTTCCTTTCATGTCTACGCTATAGCATGAATGGCTTCCTGCATACTTAATATTAGAAACACTTCATGAGAAACTCTCATGTGCTGTCCAGATCTAACCTTGTATATTTGACAGCTGAAAAAGATAGAAAAACATAGGTCATCAGTAGTGATGAGTCCAGTTGAGGTCTCTGGTTTCTGATTACTCTACATCATCCTACACAAGAAATGGGTCCCAGTCATTCACAGAGCAAGCAGAACTTCAGAAACTGTGTGATATTCCTATATATCTCTTCACTTTGTAACACTCAGATGTGCAGACTGTGAACATCATAAACATCACCAACAGAACGAAGCATTTGATTTTGTCTCACACAGTCTCTGTCTCTCAATCTCTGTCTCTCTGTCTTTGTCTCTCCCTCTTTCTTTCTCTGTATTCCTCAGTCCTTCTCTTTCTCTCTCTCTCTCTCTCTCTCACTTTTATTTGCTTGTTTAGGGGGATTTTTCTCTTTCTTTGTTTGATGCTAGCTGTCAAATGCAGTACTTTGGACATGCTAGGCAAGAGACGTACCATTGAACTACATTCCCAGCCCTCCCACATCTCTTAAGAATCCTCTTCTGCTCCCTTCATCAGAGTTGAGACTTACTGAGTATCATTAGAAAAAGTTTCCCAGAAGAAATATAATTGGGAAGGTTTCTTGATTGGATCAACCCAATATCTAAAGGGCCAGTCAGCACAATGGAGTCCTTTGAAAATATTAGAGGGTGAAGTTTTAAGTCCAGGCTGGAGGCAAAATTCTTCAAGAAAGTGCACTTTCTTCTGATATCTTTCAATTTATTCTGTGAGTCTCATTACAGTATGAATGGTAATCCTCTTTATTTAAATATGCCAACTAAAATATTGACAGTGCTGAAATGAAACTTCAGAGAAACATTAAAACTGACATTTCTCAAAATAACTATTAAAACCAAAGTTGAAGCATCTAATGAGCTAGACAAACTTGGTTAGATATGGAAGTGAAAGCCCCAGATATTTTGAAACAAGTACATGTTTCTTTTTATGTTTTCAATAATTTATAAAAATAATCATCACAGGCTAGCCTCAGACTTCAGATCCTCCTGCCTCAGCCTCCTTCAGCAAATCCTACCAGCCTGCACCACCAGAACCGACAAAATGTGAGGCTGTGTGCATGCTAAAGTATATTCCTTTTTCTGAGAGCAATGATAATTCTCATGAAGCAATAATTAGAAAAAAAACATCAGATTACCATCTCAGGATACAACTGTATGGATAAAACATGTTGAATACAGGTTTGCTAGCACAGACATTGACACAAAGTACACATCTGCTTTGATATTCCAGGAGACAGAAGATGCCACATCGCTCGGTGAGTATGGTCTTTTGGTAAGGCATGAAG
The DNA here is from genome assembly GCA_028551405.1 of Uromys caudimaculatus. Taxonomy (NCBI): domain Eukaryota; kingdom Metazoa; phylum Chordata; class Mammalia; order Rodentia; family Muridae; genus Uromys; species Uromys caudimaculatus. The sequence continues at coordinate 4,219 of JAPYYD010004794.1, read as the reverse complement.
GAGCAGCAAATGAACACACAAGAGAACCTATCAGATGTCCTAGACTTGAGGTACAACAAACAAGTAAATTCACTAAAATTTGTGTTTGTGGTGTGATTTGGAATTCCTTTTGCTCAACTATAAACTCAGTGGGGGTAGGCGGTCAGGAGAGACCTGGGCAACACCTTTAAGAAGTATTTGGAATCTCTTGACCTTCAGGTGAGATTATTAGTTAGCAATGCAAAGCAGAATCTATAGGTAAAAGGAGACTATTGTCATTGACAATGAGTTTATACATAGAAATTTGAGAGGATGTGGCTCAGAAAACATCTCTCAGGACCATGGCCTTGTGAGATACCGATAGAAAAGGAGCTAATTACTGTTGTTTAATATTCACAAAATTATGGTGAAAAATCAAGCATGTAAGAGACAAATCATGAACTATGTCTCAGAAACAAATATACAAAATGTTTAGGGAGTAACAGACACTGAAACATAAATCTCAGTATTATAGAGACAACAAGAATTTGAAAATGGGTATGTAATTATTGTGAGTATTGGGGAGCTGATATTGTTGACCACATAATGCATGGCTAATAAGAATACATAATAATGTTTATTTTAAAAGCTGAGGTCGTATTTTCTCTTAAAGGTACCCTAGGCAACATGACAGAAAGGAACCAAACTGCCATCTCCCAGTTCCTCCTCCTGGGCCTGCCCATCCCCACAGAGCACCAGCAACTGTTCTATGTCCTGTTCCTGGCCATGTACCTCACCACTGTCCTGGGGAACCTCATCATCATCATCGTCATTCTTCTGGATTCCCATCTCCACACACCCATGTACTTGTTTCTCAGCAACTTGTCCTTCTCTGACCTCTGCTTTTCCTCTGTCACGATGCCCAAGCTGCTGCAGAACATGCAGAGCCAAGTCCCATCCATCCCCTATGCAGGCTGCCTGGCACAACTATACTTCTTTCTCTTTTTTGGAGACCTTGGAAACTTCCTCCTTGTGGCCATGGCATATGACCGCTATGTGGCCATCTGCCTCCCCCTTCATTACACCAGCATCATGAGTCCCAAGCTCTGTGTGAGTCTGGTGGTGCTCTCCTGGGTGCTGACCACATTTCACGCCATGATGCACGCCTTTCTCATGGCCAGATTGTCATTCTGTGAGGACAATGTGATCCCTCACTACTTCTGTGATATGTCTGCTCTGCTAAAGCTGGCCTGCTCTGACACCCATGTTAATGACATTGTGAACTTTATTCTGGGCAGCCTCCTTCTTGTCCTTCCATTTGCACTCATTATCATGTCCTATGTAAGAATTGTGTCTTCCATTCTCAAGGTCCCTTCTTCTCAAGGTATCTACAAAGCCTTCTCCACCTGCGGATCCCACCTGTCTGTAGTGTCACTGTTCTATGGGACAGTCATTGGTCTCTACGTATGTCCTTCCAGTAATAATTCTACTGTGAAGGAGACTGTTATGTCTTTGATGTATACGACGGTGACTCCTATGCTGAACCCCTTCATCTATAGCCTGAGGAATAGAGACATAAAGGGGGCTCTGGAAAGAATCTTTTGCAAAAGGAAAATTCAACTAAACCAATATTGATAAAACTTGAAATTTTAATACAATTTTATTCCATAAAGATATTAATGTGAATATTTTGCTGAATTTTTCCATCATGGAAACCCACAAGTCATACAAATTGTCCACTACATTAGGAACTTAAGCTAAGTAGTTTAACATGGAGAGTGGGTCTGAGGGACCTGATTCACCTTTCTCTTTGTCTTCCCTGTCTTTTTTCATAGAGTAGATATACTACTATGCTGGACTCCTGTTCCTCATATGAAGCTATTTTCAGATTTTACCATTTGTGTTTCTGCTTTCTACCTATCTCCATCTGCTGGGGGCCAGCCCCAACAGTTCTTTCTGGCCTTCTCTTGAAGGTAGCCGAGGGGAAAGGGCATCAGTGACTACAAGATTTGGTCTTGTGAGATACTTAGGATGGCTGTTTAATAATATAACATTTACCTATCTTATGTCTAAGATAGGCACTTTGCTGCGGTAGCTGACCTGCTTGTCTGAGTTCAAATGTGACCACAAAACTGCAGTCTCTGGTATTTGGCACCTCACAGTAAAACAGCAGGGATTAAGTAAAGTAGACTGTGTTCTATCTCGGCAGGAACTGTGTGCCATTAATTTCCACTAGTTGAAGTCACACGAAGCCAAAAGGGACACTTTGAAAAATGATTTTACTTTGGTTGGCCAGACCACCCAGTGCTCGCAGAGACTAGACCACCAACCAAGGAGTACAGAGAGGGATTCATGACTCCAGGTACATATGTAGCAGAGGATGGTCTTGCCTGAGAGCAATGGGAGGGGAGGCCCTTGGTCCTGTGGAGGTTTGATGTCCCAGCATATGGGGATGCTGGAGCAATGGGGCGGGAGAGGGCAGGTGGGTGGTGGAACACCCTCATAGAAGCAAAGGGGAGGGGGAGAGTGTGGGTGTGAGTTGGGGGGTTTGTGGACAGGTAACCTGGAAGTGGGATATCATTTGAGATGTAAGCAAATGATGTGATTAATAAAAATAAATAAATAAAAATAAATAAATATTTTAAAGAGAAAGGAAAAGTGGTTTTAATTTTTATTTCTAAGTTCTATATCTAAAAAGTTCTCTAAGAAAATTCTCTAAGAAAAAGATTCTCTAAGAAAGTTCTCTAAGAAAAGATCTCCAGAAAAACTTCCAGTTTCCATCTGTGGCTGCAGACCTCAGCTTGGACTACAGGGTTCCATACCCAATGTGTGCCGGGAGAAAACTCCTTCCAGGAGTGTGGAAAAGCTGTGAGTGGGGTTAAAACAAGCACCACTGTTTACCAAGACCCACCCGGAACCTGCGGGGCACAGGGACTGAGGTAGTCAGGCATAGGAACCTTCCGGTTCCCATCTGTGGCAGGAGACGTATGGCCTGGCCACCAGGGTTCCATAGCCAATCAGGGCCAGGAGAAAGTTACTCTCCCAGGAGCATGGAAAAGCCACGAGTGGGGACAAGACAAGCATCACTGCTCAACGGGACCTGCCCAGAAACCATGGGCCACAGAGAATGAGGGACAGGAAACTTCCGGTTTCCATCTGTGGCTGGGGACCTCACCTTGGGCCACATGGCTCCATACCCAATTAGCACTGGGAGAAAGCTACCCCCCACCAAGGAGTGTGGAAAAGCTGTGAGAGGGGTTAAGATGAGCACCACTGCTCACCGGGACCTGTGGACCTCAGCCTGGGCCAAAGGGCTCCAGGAGAGAGCTGGTATCCCAGGAGTGCTGACACACCTTCGAACATAGGCAAAACCACCACTTCTATTCAAACTCACTGGATCAAGAGGGACCGTTGTAGAGCCATCAGGACACAGGAACCAAGGGACACATGGGGACAAGATCCTTCTGGTTTCTGTCTGCACCCCAGAGCTGACCCTGTGCCACAGCACTCCAAACCCAAACACCTCTCAGAGAGAGCTGGTCTTCAAGGAGGATTGATTCAGGGGCCTGCAGGAGGGACAAGCCACAGCCAGACAGAGTAAGATCAGCTAACATCAGAGTTAACAAGATGGCAAAAGGGGGCCAAGAACATAAGGAACAGAAACCAAGGCCACTTGGCAACATCAGAACTCAGCTCCCCCACCACAGCAAGCCCTGGATACCCCAACACACCAGAAAAGCAAGACTCAGATTTAAAATCAATTCTCATGATGATGATAGAAGACTTTAAGAAAGAAATTAACACCCTAAAAGAAATACAAGAGAACAGAGGTAAAGAACTAAAAGTCCTTAAAGAAGAAACTCAGAAATCCATTAAAGAATAACAGGAAAACACAATCAAACAGACAAAGGAAATGAACAAAACTATCCAAAAGCTAAAAATAGAAATAGAAACAATAAACAAATCACAAAAAGAGACAACCCTGGAGTTAGAAAACCTAGGAAAGACATCAGGAGTCATAGATGCAAGCATAACCAACAGAATACAAGAGAAAGAAAAGAGAATCTCAGGAGCAGAAGATGCTTTAGACAATAAGGACACAACAGTAAAAGAAAATGAAAAATGCAAAAAGCTCCTAACCCAAAACATCCATGAAATCCAGGACACAATGAGAAGACAGAACCTAAGGATAATAGGTACAGAAGAGAGTGAAGATTCCCAACTTAAAGGACCAGTAAATATCTTCAACAAAATCATAGAA
>JAPYYD010004793.1:0-12752 GCA_028551405.1 Uromys caudimaculatus | reverse complement strand
TTGTCACCCTCTTTTTGTGAGTAGAGTGATGACAATTAACAAGAGCTCGGGTGGTGATTTCATCCTGGTGGGCTTCTCTGATCAGCCACAACTTGAAAAGATCCTCTTTGTGGTGGTGCTGATCTCCTACCTCCTGACACTGGTAGGCAACACAGCGATCATCCTCGTTTCCTGTTTGGATTCTTCGCTCCAAACGCCCATGTACTATTTCCTCACCAACCTCTCTTTCGTTGATATCTGCTTTTCCACCAGCATTGTTCCTCAGCTGCTGTGGAACCTACACGGTCCAGCCAAGACAATTACTGCCACAGGCTGCGCTATTCAGCTTTATGTGTCTCTGGCTCTGGGGTCCACTGAATGTGTTCTCCTCGCAGTTATGGCATTTGATCGCTATGCTGCGGTTTGCCGACCACTTCACTATGCTACATTTATGCACCCACGGCTCTGCCAGTCTCTTGCAGGAGTGGCGTGGCTGAGTGGAGTGGGCAACACGCTGATTCAGGGCACCATCACTCTCCGCCTGCCTCGCTGTGGGAACCACAGGATTTATCACTTCATCTGTGAAGTTCCTGCCATGATCAAGTTGGCATGTGTAGACATTCATGCCAATGAAGTGCAGCTATTCATGGCTTCCTTGGTGCTGCTCCTCCTTCCCCTGATACTCATCTTGGTATCATATGGGTACATTGCCCAAGCACTGATGAGGTTAAGGTCAGCTCTAACCTGGGGTAAAGCTCTTGGAACCTGTGGATCCCACCTGCTGGTAGTAGTACTATTTTATGGCACAATCACTGCTATCTATATACAGCCTAACAGCTCCTATGCGCACAGTCGGGGGAAGTTTATCACCCTTTTGTATACCGTGGTTATTCCTACTCTAAACCCCCTCATTTACACTTTAAGAAACAAAGATGTAAAGGGAGCTTTGAAGAGGTTAGTAAGATAACAGCACTGGAAAGAATATTCTTTCCAGGTAGAGATACAGTTCTCTCTGTCCTCACAATGATAAAGGTGCTGATCCAGAAGAATTATCCAGGGTCGCCCTGACATAGATGCTTCAAAACTATTCTCACAGGCCTCTCTGGAGTGCTACAAGCAAGGAAACCACTCCCCTAATTATCATACTCAGAGCAGTCCCATCTAGACCTGACAATCAGATTAACTAATAAACTGAAATCAACATTTGCTGTTATCAAGACTCCTGCAATTCTTTTCTTTTACTTTCTTAATGGCCACTCTTTTATTAAGAATCTTGGTTTTTATTAGATTAAGTATGTCTGCTGGTTTATCTCTTTTGTATAAAGTATATTCACAGCTAGCTAGAAGTCTTTGAAGCATTCTTTACTAGGATGTTTTTGTGAACCCAATGAAATATGGCCTCTTATACCCTTGGACCAATATCCCTTGTTAATGTCCTAGTCTAAAAGAGACACCTGGATTTTCCCTCATTAGTATACTCCAGTGGATCTATTAGTGGAGTTTTCTTAATTTTTACATCTGGTGCTTTTGCTAAGTGAGATTTTCACTAAAATTTCAATTTTCTCTATCTAATTAATTCCAGTGAATGGTGATTCCTGAGCTTTGATTTCTGTATTCAGAATATTAGGTGATTTTTATCATGTGATCTTAGAAATCCAATTCATTCCAGGCAAAACCAGAAGTGAAATTTGAACCTAATGTGTTTGGGGAAAGAGAGAGAGAGAGAGAGAGATCCCATTGAATATTCTAATATCTGTAGTGAATATATTTTTCCTATATAGGATTGAGAGATTCTGAGTTATTTGTCCTTATGATTTTTAATGGACTCTTCTTCGTGCCTTTGTGTTTGCACTATGACTAATCACACAGATGGTGAAGATCATCACTCTCCCACATCATTCTAATTTTTAAAAAATGAGTATCTGTTGTAGTTCCAATATTTGTCAATATCTGAGAAAACAAATTGGTATAACAAAGGCAATCTACTACACCATTATTTCCTATAGATATTTTTCATTTTTATAAAATATTTATTTATTTATTTATTTATTTATTTATTTATTTATTTATTTATTCTTTTAAACTCCAGATTTTATTACCCTCCCGGTGCACCCTCTGACTGTTCCACATCCCATACCTCCTCCCCATCCCCCTGTCTCCATGAGGATGTTCCCACCCCCACCCTCACCCCCACCCCACCTGACCTCTAAACTCTCTGGGGCCTCCAGTCTCTTGAGAGTTAGGTGCATCTTCTCTGACTGAACCCTACATAATGTGAAATCCATGTTCTTTTCTATTTCCATAGTTAGGCTAAGTAAAGGAGACGTAAAAACCTTATAGAATTATAAGTTGAGCAAATTAAGGAGAAAATGTGACTCTTAAAGCCATACAAACTTAAACCTAAAAATCATACCAATTATCTTCATTTTTGTCTTATTAACATTCAAATATTAAATTAAAGAATCCATTAATATCACTAAACAGTAAGCTTGATTATTGAAATTGACTGAATAGTTTTCATAGCACTGTCATGTATATAGTGAAATTGCTATTGTGCTGGTATTTTCACTTACATCTACAATAGAGTTTACCCAATATTTAGTGCTTCTATCTGATTCCAAGATTCCAGGTATTGTTACACAGCCAACACTATTAATTAAAATCAAAGGGAACATACAGTACTAAGATCCTAATAGATAAACACATTTCAAATAAAACTAAAGCATTTTCACTTCTGATTTAATATTACTACAAAGATCTAGGAATTGAGACAGTGTGAAGTATTCAGTATTAAGAAAGCAGGATAGGTCAATAGACCGAAATAGAGGGATCACCCATGAATACTTGACATTCACAGCATCTTTGTCATTGTTTCTTTAGTTTTTGATGTATCCATTTAAAATATGTAATATATTTTATTAAAGCATATGTGTGTCTTTGTGCACATGTATACAGATGCCAGAAGAGTTATTGATCTCCCTAGAACTGGAATTGTCCAGTGTGTGCAGTGAACACAATGTGAACAAAACTCAGGTCCTGTGTGAGAACAGTATACACTCGTAAGTGCTGAGGTAATCCCTTGATGGCATTTGGTATTACCGACTTCCCCCTTAGAACTGTTTTGGATGGACCCCTAAGGTTTTGTTATATTATGCTTTCATCTTTATTGTTGTTATTTTGGATAATGAGAATTGTTTTTATGATTGAATTTGTTTTAGACCATTTTGCATATGTATTAATGCACATTAGCTACTCTCATTCATTGTAATTTTCATTGGCCTATGGGTAGTCAGAGGAATATGCAGCTTAAATTCCATGCGTTGTGAATATTAGAAAGATTCTCTTACTATTGATTTCTAGTGCTATGCCATGGTGATTAGAGAAGATAGTTAAATAATTTTAACACAGTTTTTATTAGTTAAGACATAGTTTCTGTCCTAAATTTCATTTATTCTGCAGAATATTCCGTGCTAGTTAGTCTTCATAAATTTTAAGCAAACTAGAAACACCTGGGAAGAAGGAGTCTCAGTAGAGAAGTTGTCAGTATCATACTGGCCCATGGACACATTTGTGGCAAATTTTCTTGATTTTAATTTATGGAGGAGGACCAAGAGCACATGACTGGTACCATTCTAGGCAGATGAGCCTGTGTTTTATAAGAAATATACCTGAATATGAGCTAGAAGGAAGCCAGCAAGCAACATGCTTCTATAGTTTGTTTTAGTCCCTGTCTATAGGTTCAAGCTCTGAGTTCCTGCTATGGCTTCCCTTGATAACTGTTAGTTGGAAGAGTAAGATGAAATAAAAGATGTAAATGATACTTTTGTTTCCTCAGATGATGAGATAAGATGAGAGCCGTAAACAAGCTATGTGAATACACTGCTTGGGCTGAGCCCAGAGCATGTTCTTCTCTGTCGTAACTATCCCTAGGCCTAGGCCTGAAAGCCTCTAGCCTCCATAGAATCTAATCTTTCAAGCTGATTGATTAAATATAACTTCTCTCAGCTTCTGACTGAAGTTCTTATTCCCCCTCTCTGTTTATCAAGTATATCCTTTAAGGTACAATTTGATCCTTATGAATCCACACATATCAAGAACTAGCCTGTTTTTATCTTTTAAAATAGACAGGCATTCACATTCTATGCCTATCTCCATACATCTCAAGTCATGTTTCTTATCTATTTAAATTCAGAAACAATCAAGCCATAAGTCAGTTAAAATAAGTATCCATTGAAGGAATATTAACCTGAGCTCCCATTGTTGCAGGAGTTCTCCTCCTCATGGGTTTATGGCTCTATCTGACACATAAGGTTTTAATTTCTCTATTTGGCCTTCTGGACCCACACATTTAACTTGTCTCATGCTTTGTTTTACTTAGAATAATGGTCCAATCCTAACAAATTGTGTAGATACTTTCTGAAGGGGCCAATGTGACTTTCAAGATTTTTGTGGAATTATAGTTACATCAGCTCCTATCATTGTCCACCAAACCTTCAATTTCAATAGTATTTAATTTTAGTTTTAGTCTCTTGTTCTTGATAACAGTTTGCAAAACAAAAACAAAACAAAACAAAACAACAACAACAACATAAAAGGCTATCTTTCAGTACTTTCAAATCCTCCTGTTTCTTTGTTTTGGGGCTTCTTTGCCTTTGACCTATACAAACAATAGAAGCTGAGAAATCTTGTCTCCCACTTTAAACTACATATTTTTCTTTCCATAAACGATAATCTCAGTTTCTCCCTTGAAGTCTTCATCTATGATTCCTGGATGCACAATGAATCCTTGAGATGTTAGGCTACTTTTTCCTATAACTATTCCTACTGTCTTTGGGGGTAGACGTCCATGAACTCCAGTGAGTATTTTACAACATTGAGTTTTTGGTGATAGTGTGAGATTTTTACTTATGACTAAGTCTAGGGCAGCACTTTCTTCTGTTGCATGTATTAAATCTTCAAGACATAGTTTAATTTTCTCTAGTTGTTCTGTGGATTGCTGACAGGAAATACCTGGCTCCTGTTGTTTGTTGCTGGGATATGGGTGAACACTCTTAGGGACCTTTCCAAATTTTTAAAGATTATTTTATAGAGAATTTCACATCAATAAGGGATTGCTTCACATACTTCTTGCTGATCTGCATTCATTAGTCTGATTCTTACCTTTAGCACACCTACAATTCCAGGAAGGTTGAGGTCTTCTAGAGAAGTCTTTAGGAACCCTTGCTGACAATTCTTTTTCAAATGACCTCATATCCCACAGTTAAAACAATGGGCATTTTTTACATCTAAGATTATTGACCATTGCTTGTTCAATTACGTAGTCATTATGGTCAATATCAGCAGTAGTTCTAATCCATTCATCCACGGTGCTGATCAAACTTTTAAAGATCTAAGAATTTTTTTACACTCTTTGTTTGCATTTTTAAAAGCTAAAATTTCAATTAATACCTGTCTCCATTTGTATCTGACATTTCCTTGTTTATAGTGGATGTTAATCTATGTAAGAAATCAGTAAAAGTCTCTCTGGGCTTTTCATAATCTTTGTGAATAACATGGGCCTTTCCCCCTTATTCCTCCACCTTATCTCAGGCTCTTAAACCTACTAAAGTATAATAATAGAGTCATCAAGTTGCATTTGCTTTCATAAATTAGCATATTGACCTTCACCTAACAAGAGATATTTCACAATATTAACACCTTTAGAGCTATTAAGGTTTTCCATAATTTCTGCTTCTTCTCACTACCAGGTCAGCCATTATAATTGAAAATGAGGTTCCAGTACAGCTGTTTCTACATCTTTCTCATCTTGGGGGATAATTCTGGTTTGGGTAGCCTAGGTACTTAACATCTGTCTCACATAGGGTGAATGTATTCCATAAGTTGCTATTGAGTCTTTATAATGTATAAGGTCTTGTATTTTAACAGGATTCTAGACTAGTTTTTTTATTAGATTTTTTTTTATTTACATTTCAAATGTTCTCCCCTTTCCCAGTCTTCCCCCCGGAGAATCCCCCTATCCCATTCCCCCTTCCCCTGCTACTATGATGGTGTTTTCCCACCCACCCACCCACTTCTGCCTCCCTACCCTGGCATTTCCCTACACTGGGGCATCGATCCTTCACTGGACCAAGAGCCTCTCCTCCCATTGATGCCCGACAAGGCCATCCTCTGCTGCATATGTGGCTGGAGCCATGGGTCCCTCCATGTGTACTCTTTGGTTGGTGGTTTAGTCCCTGGGAGCTCGGGGGTGGTGGTGTCTGGTTGGTTGATATTGTTGTTCTTCCTATGGGGTTGCAATTTCTTATTTTATGAATTGTCACCATTTTCTCCCATTTGTTCCCAGGTAACTGTGAACCTAGGACTGATCCATAGGTGCAATAGTTCAAACTCAGGAGCTGATCCATGACCATGAGTTAAGACCCTTTAGGGCTTTTAAAGCCCGAGATCTATAAACATCTATGTCATGTTATTCCACCAATTAGGATTCAGGGAGAGGGGCTTTCCTTAGGAACATGTGTTTGTTGTACATTAATCATGTTCTCTTAGGTTGGGGTATTCAACTGGTTTTGGGGGACTTGCCTTGCCTACCATTCATGTCTTAACTTCCTAATCAGGATGTCAGTTACTCACGTACATGCCTTTTTTTTTTTTCCAAATAGGATGTCAGTTCCCAGCCAGGTCTTGGGAACTGAAACTTTACTCAACCTTTCTCAAAAATAGAAGACCTATTCCAAATAGTTGCAGGTGTTTCTCTTATGTTAGGATCTATCTCAGGGGCAGCTTATAAAGGCCATAATGCCTTTATAATAATGTATGGTAATGCAAGCTTATACACATGTGCAGGAAGTGCTGCTGGGTGGTTGGTTCAGGTCTAAGCTTATTATGGCTAATTATACAAAGCCATTCTAACTGACTTTTGTTGTGATTGGTTTCAAAGAGCAATAAATATAACAGAATATGCAATCAACTTGGGAATGAGAAAATTTCCTAGTGACAGCAGAAACGACATATGAAAAAGTTTCCCTATAATATTAGTAACAGCATAAAATGGCAGGCTAGCCAGGTAACAGTTACCTAGGTCTTAGCATTTTACCTAGACCTTAAAGGAATTCTCTCACAGAGGCGGGGAGGGGGAGGGGACACGGGGTTTCCAAAGAAAAGGGGAATCATCGGAAATGTAAATAAAAAAAAATAAATAAATAAAATTTAAAAAAAAAGAGTACTATTATAGATAATTTTTCTTGTTGTATATCTACTTTTTCTTATCATACAGTTTTTCAACCATTTTTTGAGAGGTACTATATATAGATTGTAATTGTAAGTAGGGAGGGGTTTACTCCAGTGGTCACAGTTGCAATAAATACTGTGGTGGTTTTTGCATATTAAGTTTCTAACCCCTCAATTCTTACTTTTGCTCTCTAGGTATATGAAATGAAGTTTCCCATTTTTTAATGCAAGAAGAGTCTGTCTATATAATCTATTTCTATCATTAAAATTGTCCTTTGAGGTGGCTTAATGTGTTTATCTCCAATGCTCTTGCAGCTCCAAAGTCTCCCTACTCTTTGGGCAACTCTACATGCCCACATGGAAGCAATAGAAGGCCAAACTCCAGAGAGATTAGAGACAAATAGTTAGAAGGTAGAGTAAAGAGGTAGCTGTTAAGTCAGGCTCTAGAATTTGGAATCATATCTTGTGGGTGGCAGAAGCCAGCAAACTAATATATATATATATATACACACACACACACACACACACACACACACACACACACACACACACACACACCCCTTAGGAGAGTTTGCTACAGTGGGGAGCAGAGAAACATACAAACAAGCCAGTGAGGGGTGTGCATGCTATGGCTGGCCTACTCCTGTGCTTTCTTCCACTCATTCTAGATCTGGCTCCTAGCTCTTACTTTGCAATAAACTTACAAATACATCAACTTTAGCTTAAAGACAAAACTTTTAGACACAGTGTGAGTGTCAGAGACCAAAAAAACTAACAGAATTTGGAGTGGAATAAAGAGAAATAGGGAATGGGGAATATCCTTCCATTTCCTACAGTTGACTGCAGTATTTGCGAAGGTCCCAAATCATACTGGTATCTAGGGTGCCACTAGTCAGCCACATTTGGATTGATTATCTAAATGATATTGAGGTCAGTTTTGATCACAAAGCAAATAAATTTGGGATCCTTCAGGTTGGGTGCCAAGTGAAGAAGCTGGAGACTTTCTGAAAGGTATCCAAAGGAGAAACCAGAAGGTAAGGATGATGTTGTTTCCATGGGTGAAGAAGAGAGGAAGGTCCTAAGTGAGGACCTGTCCAGGCTATCCCCAAGACTCAGGAAGGATTAAGGAAGACACGAGCTGTTCAAGGGAAAAAGTCTAAGTAACACATAAAGCAGACCTGTTAGACTAACACCTAACTTTTCAATGGAGACTCTAAAAGCCAGAAGGGTCTGAACAGATGTTCTACAAACTTGAGGATACAATAGATGCCAGCTCGGACTACTACATCTAGAAAAACTATCAATTACAGTAGATAAAAACATTCTATAATAAGATAAAATCAAAGTAGTATCTATCTACAAGTCTATCTCTACAGAAGGTTTTAGAAGGAGAACCCCAATCTGAAGAGGTTAACCACACCCAAGAAAATACAAGCAATAAATATTCCCAGAACATAAAAGAGAGGGCAAAACCCAGCACCATAACAACAAAATAACAAGAATCAATAAATTGGTAATTCTCAACATTGTCTTAAAAAAAGACACAGGCTAACAGATTGGATTAGGAAATAGGATCCATCCTTCTTCTTCATCTACAAACCCACCTTACCATAAAGAATAGATATCATCTCATGGTAAAATAATGTAAAAATATATCCCAAGAAAATGGACCCAAGAAGCAACCATGAATAGCCATTTTAATATCTGACATGATGGACTTGAAGTCAGAATGAATCAGAAGATATAAGAAAGAACACTACATACATACCAAACAAAAATCCACAGATAGGATATTTCATTTCTTAATATCTATGCATCAAACACAACAGTGTCTGTACTGGTTGGTTTTGTGTCAACTTGACACAAGCTGGAGTTATCACAGAGAAAGGAGCTTCAGTTGAGAAAATGCCTCTGTAAGATCCAGCTGTAAGGCATTTTCTTAATTAATGATCAAGGGGGGAGGGCTCCTTGTGGGTGGTACCATTTGTGGGCTGATAATCTTGGGGTCTATAAGAAAGTCAGCTGAGCAAGCCAGGAGAAGCAAGCCAGCCAGCCAGTAAGTTACATCCCTCCATGGCCTCTGCATCAGCTCCTGCTTCCTGACCTGCTTGAGTTCCAGTCCTGACTTCCTTTGGTGATAAACAGCAGCATTGAAGTGTAAGCTCAATAAACCCTTTCCTCCCCAACTTGCATCTTGGTCATGATGTTTGTGTAGGAATAGAAACCCTGACTAAGACAGTGTCCAAAAATATTGATCCTCACCCAGTGGTATGGTATTACTTTGATACCCCACTCTCACCAGTAGACAGGTCATCCAGACAAAAATGAAAGACAGAAATGCTGAAATTACTAGGGTCCTAAGTCAAATTGATTCACCAGATATCTAGAGAATTTTCCACCCAGACCCTAGATATCCTTTCTCCTCAGAAGCCCATGGAATTTTCTCCAAATTTTACTACATATTAGGACCCAAAGCAAGTCTCAAGAGATATAAAAAAAATTGAAATAATACCCTGCATCCTATCTGGCTTGGGTGGATTAAAGTTGGATATCAGAACAATAGAAATGACAGAAAGTATACACACTCATGGAAGCTGAACAACTTATCACTGAATGAAAATTGGGTCAAGACTGAAATCAACAAGGAAATTACAAGCCTTTGTAAAATGAAAACACAACATAGCCAAATGTGTGAGACATGAGAAAGGAAATTCTAAGAGGCCAGTTCATAGCACTAGGTGCCTGCATAAGGCAGACAAACAAATAAACAAAATAAAAAACTTGGAGAAACTGTATGTTAATAAATTTATGATATACTTGATATCTCTAAAAAAACAAACAAACAATAGTACCAAAAGAGAGTTTACATGAAGAAACAAGCTAACACAAGGCTGAAATCAATGAAATAAAAACAAACAGAAATAAATATAAGGATTCAATGAAACAAGAATTAGTTCTTTGAGAAAACTAACAAAATTGACAAACTTTTAGTCAAATTAATCAGAAATGTAGAGAGAAGATCCAAATTAATACAATTAGAAACAAAATGGTTTCTTCATTAGGGTTTACATTACTGTAAAGAGATTCCATGACCAAGGCAGCTCTTATATAAAGGACAACATTTCATTGGGTCTGGCTTACAGGTTCAGAGGTTCAGTCCATTATCATCAAGGTGGGAGCCTGGCAGTATCAAGGCAGGCATGGTACAGAAGGAGCTGAGAGTTCCACATCTTCATCTGAAGGACTCTAGGAGAAGACTGGCTTCCAGGCAGCTAGGATGAGGATCTTAAAGCTGATGTCCACAATGATGCACCCAATAAGGCCACACTTATTAACAGTGCCACTCCCTAGGCCAAGTATATACAAACCATCACAAATGGAAACATTACATCAGACATCAAGGAAATTCAGAGAATCATAAAAATATACTTTAAAAATCTGCATTCCACCAAACTTGATACCCTAAAATAAATGGACGGTTTTTTGATATATCCGATCTACCAAGTCAGATCAAGATGAAGTAAACAATTTTAAAAGACCTATAACACCTACTGTAATAAAGGCAGTAATTAAGTGGAACAGTCGGAGAGTAGACCGGGAGGAGGATAAAGTGACTGTAAAAAAAGATTAAAGAAAGATAAGAGTGTTGGGTTGGGGAGTGGGCAGGTGGGGGTGAACTTTCCTGGGGATTGAACCTAGTTCATCCAGTATGCTAGTCAAGCACTCTACAATTGTGTGGTATCCCTTGTTTATTTCAGACACTCTTACTTTGTGTAGTACAGGCTAGTCTCTAACTTGAGATCCACTCCCTTCATCTCTCCAGCACACCAGTTACAGAAGAGTGCAGAAGAGCCGAGGGAAGAAGTGGAATGGCAGATGTCTAGTCAACTGAGCACGTCTTCTGCAAAGACTAAAGCAATGGGGGGGGGGGGGAGCAAAAACAAAAACAAAAGTCAGAGAAAGATAACGGTTGTAAACCAAAGGAGAACAAAATACAAGACACTGAGACACCAGGATACACTCCTAGGAAGGTACCAGTTCCTCCTTTTCCACATCTGCCCCCAGTGAACCTGATTCACTGAGGTGTTTTGCAGGCAAGGTGCCAGAAGATGAAGCTAAGCTGCAAAGGCCAGAAATTAGATGCTGATAAACGACCCCTTGTAAGGGTTTTCCCAGATCAAATGCCAGAGTTGAAGAATGTTCCTGACTCAGCCAAAAAGGCCAGGTTGAAGATATCTAGCAAAAAAATGAACACCGAACCGGGGGAAGAGTCTCAGGTAACAGTTCCCCTTGAAATCGCCACTATACCAGATGAGCAGATACCTTCCCTCATTGATCCTCCTATGCTCTATGAGGAAGTCAGCAGCATGGTTGTAACTACATCTTTCTCCGAGGCAGTGTTGGCATCTTGGGCCAGAATTGCAGCCAGTGCAGGCAGTTTGAGGCAGTGCCGTCTAATGCAACATCGATGACCTATGGGGAAATGTGGTGTGTGGTTCATGGGACAAGCCTTCCTGGGAACTCAAGTGGTTGAGTTCAGCTGAAGTTCCGCGCTGGACAAGCCTGGGTACCCGATAAGAAAGGGAAAGCGACTGCCCTCTTCCTGCTTCCGGCCTGCACATTTCCACCCCCACATCTGGAGGACAACATGCTGTGCCCCAAGTGTGTTCATAGGAACAAGTTCTTAACTAAGAGCCTCGAAGGATAAAGGACAGATCTCTTAAGTTTGGGCTAGCTGCTGGCATCACTTACTCTTGTGGCGTGATCAGCAGAGCTGCAGCTGACATTGAGACTGATGGAAATCCACATCTCTGCCTTTGAAGGTGCATTTCTCACTCAAAAATTAAGGGATACTGTAAGATAGTTGATGCTTAAGTACAAGCGGTTTGGAAAAAGCCAGTGAGGCCAGTAAAAGGTGCATCTCTGCTCATTGTGATGACTGAACACTGGGAGTGGCCTCCTACTCTTGTGTGAAGATAAAAGTGTCCTATGTGTTTTGCTGCAAGTAGGTCTGGGGCAGGAGTATGACATCTCCAGATATAACAGTTGTTAGTCCTGTCACCAGCACAACGGGGTCATAGTTAGTTCAGTGGTCAACGGTAAAGACTTAGCTTATACCTGTAGCCTCTGCATGTCCTCTTCCCTGAGTTGTAGTGTGTTGCTAGTGTTTAGTACTTGGGTTTGTTTTCTGCTGTAATATTGTAAAATATTACACTAAAACCCACCACCAACAACAAAACAAACAAAAAACAAACAGCAACAAAAAACCTCCCAAGGTTGGGAAAAAGCCCAGGGCCAAATAAATTCAGAATGGAATTCTACCAGACCATCAAAGGACTAATGCCAATATTGTTAAAATAGTGCATAAAATGGAAATGGAAGAGACATTTCGTAATTCTTTTTCTTTTTCTTTTTTTTTTAAATTAATTAATTTATTTTTGATACTTTATTTACATTTCCAATGTTTCCCCTTTTCTGGGTCTCCTCTTTGGAAACCCCCTATACCTCCCCCTCCCCGCCTCTGTGAGGGAATTCCTCCTCCCACC
>JAPYYD010004792.1:0-12753 GCA_028551405.1 Uromys caudimaculatus | reverse complement strand
GAAGTCCAGCAGATCCCTGACTCTCTGCTGCCCTCCTGTGGCCATAACTATGTATTGCCTTAGGCGTGTCTGTCTTCCATAGTATATTTATCTATGTTTAATCATGTGTGCAGGTGTGTGGCTTTGTGCCCATGAATGCGGGTTCTGGGAACTGAACTTGGGTCCTCTAGAACAGATGTATCCTTAACAGTGGAGCTGCCTTCTCCAGCCCGAACTTCCATTGGTTTCTAAAGCTTTGCTTTTTCTCTCGTGGAATTCTATATAAAGGCTAGAATTTGTTTGGTTTATTAATTCATTTTGGTGAACATACAAAATTTTGATGAAAGTGGAATTATTAGCACAGTTCCTAACAGAGTCAGTGTCTATAGGAGTTAAGGCAAGATTTCCTTAGTTCCTTTAGGGCTAAAACTTACCTTCTAATCTAGAAGGTCTTAGATAAAGAGACTGTTCAGGAGATCCAGGGACTGTGAGGTGCAAATTCAAGGTGGGTGGAGTGCTTGAAATAGGTCCAGGAGAAGACAGAAAAGCCTGAAGTTAAGTATCTGATCCTAAGTTAAGTAGTTGATCCTAAGGGTGAGAGATGCAAGGGGCTTAGGTGCTACATTACAGGGTAGATGCACTCACCTGCAGGGAGCAAAGGCAGGCAGGCAAAACTAGCAGCCTTTCCCCCTCATGTCTCCGCAGCAGCTAGAAGATGCTGCACACCCCAGGGAAGGCACTCCACCCTTCAGTTAAACCTCCCTGGAAACACTCTCAGAGACCCACTCAGAGGCTTTTCTCTTTGCTAATATCTGATCCAATCAGGTGACAGCTGAGACTAACCAGCACAGTCACGAGCTCAGACACTGACTTCGACTTTGAGTAAAGCAAGAATGTGTGGATTTCTTTTTTAATTTTTTACATCAAGCTCCCATTTAAGGGAGAGTTTTCCTTTTAGCCATCCACAGGGCAGCTCACAGAAAACATGGGGCAATGTTTAGAGCTTACGCAACTGGCTTTAATCTCATGTCTGCGGCTTGCTAATCAGTATATTTCTCAATTTCTCAGACTCTCACTTTGTATTATAAAATGTGACTATAAATAGTATTGGCTTCAAAGAGCTTTTGTGATGACGGAAAATGTGTGAAGAGTGTGTGTCAGATGACTTGGTGACATACTCAAAAATAGCAAATACTTGTCTGTGTCAGGCACTGCTCTAAATATTTTATATATGTTAATTCCTGTAATCCTTGTAAAAATTCTATAACATTAAAGACATAGACGCCAGAAAGTTTAAGTGAATCACTCAAATGTAAAGAGGTACCAGTTAGCTAGTGCTGCATAGCAAGCCAGTCTAGACATTTGCACATTGCACATAGGAGAAGGTCAACATTCTATTGATTCAATGTTACTGCCTTGGGGTCAACCCAAGATCCCAGAAGGTTTTTGGTAAGCTAAATGTATGCCTGGAAGTGAGCTCGAAGTCAAGCCCCGCAGTCTGATGTTCTTTTTGGCTAAACAAAGGATTGAGGAGTCCACAGTTGTAAGATCCCAAGTGTGGGAAGTGGTTCAGGAGGAAGAGGGGTGAAAGTTCTTACATTTGCATTGGCTGTGTTTCCTCTCTGTGTATCCAGTCCAGGCTTCCCACTCAGTCCAGGGCCTGCTGTCTACTCTTGGAAAATTATTCCTTCTTCAGACCCCATCCGGGGCCTGGGATCTGTCAATGGCCGGATCTCTTCTCCTGCCAGAAGAGATCTTTCTCTTGAGCCATGTCTTTCTCCTGCCACACTGATCCTTCTCCATTTGTCTCTGTCCCAGAACTTGTCCTCCTCCCATGCTCACGTGATGTGACAGCCAAAGAATTACTGTGTTTTCCACACAAGGGGGACTTGTACTTCCTGCCCCGGCCTTGATCCAGAGTTGAGTTTTCTAGTGGAATCTGATGGTTGCCTTCCACTGTTATTCCCTGGCTCTCTTATCTTATGTTCAGAGTTTAGGATTTTATTATATGCACATTTTCTATTATAAGTGGTCTCAAATCCTTTTTGGAATTGGGGTTTGGAATTGGGCTTTTATTTATAAAAAATAAATAAAAAGTAACAGACCAGTGTGCCAGCCTTACCTCTTACAAATCGGTTAGGTCGGCAACTACTGCAGGGTCTGGGTTGTTTAAAGCTCGTCTCTGGAGAGAAGGTTCCAGGATTCGGGAAATGATACTTAGCTTTTCAAAATGACCCATTCAGACTAGCTGGCTTCTTTTGTAAGCGGAACCTATTCTCCAACGTATCAACTGTGGCTCAACTCTAAATATGAGAGAACGTACATACAGGTGAGCAAAATGGCCCTGGCAGCTCCGCTCAGGGGCTGTATGAATTACTTTCCCCAGACACAAACAGCCCCATAGATGTCAGCAGCAATCAGAATAGCCATCCCATGACTACCGTGGGAGAACAAGACAGGAACAAGCGAATTGGTAATAAGGACCAAAAGTAGCTGAACGTCGCCCTCTGCTGGCTAACCTGAGTAACTGCTGCTTTCTGCGACCTTCTAGCTCCCCTTTGTTCTGTCTGGTTCCTAGAAAGCAATAGTGAAAGTGGCCACCATGGAACGTCTCTTGCTTCCAAACAGCATCCAGTTGCACACGGATCTTTGCTCGGATCTTTGTTTCCTTCCACCTCAGATCATCCGAACAGCCCAAGCCTGCCAGGATCATGTATATAATCAAGGCTCGGATTTTCTCTAAGATACTCAGTGGTTTCTGGGCGGAGTTCTTCCTATTTGTAGCAACTTCCTACATTGTTTATGACATGCAAGCTTCCTGGGCGTCCCTACAAGCTGCTCTGGGTGGGGCAGAGAGCCAGTATTCTCTAGGAGTCTTTGTCACTTCGTCTGTTCAGGACAAACGAACATCACCTGCTCTGGGCTGACACTGGCTGCCTAATTCTAACAGTCTCAGCTGACTCATAAGTGATCTGTGGCTCAGGTGGCAGTCAAAAGCAGAATAGTTTTGGAGTGCCAGCTCAGAGCTGTGGTTAGTCAGCTGGTTAGTTTTGTCAACTAGATCAAACTGGAAGTCAGCTGGAAGAGGGAACCTTAAATGGGGAATTGCCCCATCAGCTCGGCCTGTTAGCATGGTCGTGGGGGCATTTTCTTGATTAATGGTCAGTGTGCGTGGTGTCACCTCTAAGCGGGTGGTCCTACATTATAGAAGAAAAACAGGCTGATCAGGCCATGGGGAAAGTCAGTAACCACCATTCTCCATGGGCTCTGCTTCAGTTCCTGCCTTGATTTCTGCTTTGACTTCCCTTGATGCTGGAGTATAGAACTTGCAAGCCAAATGAGTCCTTTCTCTCCAGTGTGCTTTTCGCCGGTTCCTTACTACAGCAACAGAGGAAACTAGGACTGGTGATGGTGGGAACTAGAGAAATGGAGGTGAAGCACAATGTCAGTGTGTTTGCCCGCTTCCAGTTTACCTGTCCGGGCAGCCACCGGAAGCCGGCTGAAGCGTGGCTGCAGTGCTTGGCTGAGACTCAGCTCTCCGTGACAAGAGCACGCTCATTCGCTCATTCGCTTTCCGTGGTTACCAGTTAGCTTTGGTTGAGGTTTATTACTTGAGGACCAAGGCACCCCAAGACCAAACAGAGTTTAACATCTCCCCACTTCCCAACTGTGCCAGCCATCTTGCTCAGAATGGAATTCAAAGTCTTTACAAGGGTCCCTAAGGTCCGATATGACTTGCACCCCCACTTCTTCCCCCTACTGGTCTGTAAGCTGTTCCAGGATCGTTTCGGCCTCAGGCCCTTTGTACCTGCAGCCCCTCAGCCCCCCAGGCATCTGTGCAGTGTGCTTCTGAGCCTTTCCCCAGTTTCCAAAGCCCAGCAAGCCACTTACCCACTTTATTCCCTGGTTTCTCTAGCTGGAAAGTGGGGGTGAAGATCAGCAGCTATCACAAGATTTGCTTCCCTGGGTTAGTATTTGTGAAGTGTTCAGAACGGTTCCTCAGGTACACTCAAGAGCTATGCAAATATTTTCTGTTATGAGCATAATTGCCACCATCAGCACCAGCACCAACACCACCAGCGCCACCATAATCCTTGTTACTATTATCTGTTCAGGTAGCAAACAGCCCACATGAAGACAGGTTGGAAACAGCAGGATATATCGGGGCACTAGAAGATAGCACCCATGAAGCCCAGAGGACTGCCAGGGACTACTTCATCCCTGGAAATCTTATTATTTCTTGTAAAAGTACTTATGGGGCTAGATAGAGACTCAGCAGGTAAAGGTGCTTGCCAGACAAGCCTGGTAACCTGAGTTTGAGCTCTGGAAGTATGTACAGGCAGAAGCAGAGAACTGACAACCAAAGTTGTCTTCTGACGTCCATCAGCCTGCCCAAACACACACAGCATGTACACACACACACACACACACACACACACACACACACACACACACACACACAGCATGTACACACACACACACACACACACACACACACACACACACACACACTATTCTTCCTCTGCATCAAGGAGCAAGCCTTGCACAGAGCTTCGGGTTTGTGTAGGAAGCCGCTGTATCCCAAGTACGTAACAGTCATCCCTGGCAACAGACTCTCTGCCTGCCATGAGTTAGCTGTGTGGTGGTTTGAATATGCTTGGCCCAGGGCGTGGCACTGTGTGAGGTCTTGTTAGAATAGGTGCAGACTTGTTGGAGTGGGTGTATCACTGTGGGTGTGGACTTTAAGACCCTCATCCTAGCTGCCTGGAAGTCAGTCTTCCACTAGCTGCCTTCAGATGAAGATGTAGAACTCTCAGCTCCTCCTGCACCATGCCTGCCTGGATGCTGCCATGTTCTTGCCTTGATGATAATGGACTGAACCTCTGAACCTGTAAGCCAGCCCCATTTAAATGCTGTCCTTGTAAGACTTGCCTTGGTCATGGTGTCTGTTCACAGCAGTAAAACCCTAAGACAAAATGACTATATAGTGAATTAGGCGCTCATTTTCATTGTTTCCTTCCAAGAACACAGGGGACTTGAGATAACAGAGAAGACACAGAGTGATGGGTGAAGTTGGTTCCTATAACCTGAAAGGCGAGCACCCAGATGCCTATCAAATCTGTCCTCCGAGGTCAGGGGACATTTCTTGTCTTCCTCCAGGGGGTGAAGTTTACTCAGACTGTGCCTGGACTAACCTTGCACCAATGCCTTCTGTTCTCCTTTCTCACTCCTTTCTTGCCTCCCCCCTGATGGTTCAGCGATCTGCCACAAGGAAATGTTTCCTCTCTGGGGTGGTCTTAAGGGGTTGTTGCTGCCAAAGGAACGCCTGCTGCGAAGAGGAGGGTATGGGAGGCTGGAGGAGAGCTGGCTGAGGAGTCGTTCCTTGCCTAATCTCTCTCGGGCTGGGTGGGGGCTGGAAGAAGAGGTCTGGAGGACTGGGGAGCTGGGACTGATGGCGACTGGGCGGCCGCCCTGTGGTCGCGAGCACTTCCTCCTAAGGCTGCCGTCATGGTTTATACATTGTTTATTTACATCCTCTGCTTCTGGAGGCAGCACCGGAACGAGGAAGGAGAAACTGAAAGTGGACGCAGGTTCGTTTGCTGCCGGGCTCCATTTTGGACTGGGCTCTCGGCTTTTCCTCTCAGCATCCCCTGATTTTCTTTCCTCCTCTGCTCCTTGCATTAGACCAAACCACCTCCCAGCCAGTGGCTGTTAGAGCCCATTACGCAAACGCTTTAGACAATAACTTCGGTGCTTTGTATTCAGAATATACAGTAGATATAGATCTCCAAGAAGGGGGTTTTGTACATTTTGTAGCAGATACAGCTAATTAGATGTTCAGGTTAACAAGGGATGCCTGAGGAGTGAGCGGGTAAACTTAGAGCTGAGAAGGCCCCTGGGCTAAATGACACTCCCTGTAGGGTACAATGGTGAGTGGGTGTGGGGGGAGTATTTGCTACACTCCCTAAGACACTGTCTGCAATGGCCCTGTTTACTGTTGTCCTCCATTGAGTAAACAAAATTGTGAGTCAGCCGTTGGAGAATGTGCAACCAGGAAGTGATAGTCAAAAGTTGCAAACCCGGAAACTCAAAGCTGAGTTCATTCATACTTCACATTTTTCAACAACACTGCTTCAATAAAAACACGCAGAGGTACGGAGAGAACGAACAGAAAGAGCAGTGAGTGTGGGGTGACCAGCCAAACCTGGGATAAAGAAAGTCAGATGGACCAAGACAAAGAAATCCACTTTTCTTCTTAAAGGAGCTTGCATGCACTCCCCACCATCCCCAGAAGCTGCCAATTCCTAGGTAAGTACGTTTATAGAATACTGGAGACAAAAGGAGTTAGTTTTCAAGACTAGTCATGATGTTTTAGAGCTATTTTAAGAAATCCATAATAGAAAAACTAGAGAAAAATGAGCTAACGCTTCCACAACATCATTCAGAGTTGTTTTAATTCTTAAAATATCATTTCAAACGCTAAAATATTTAAGATTAGAAAATTGAAATTGGGAAACACGTATACTAAACATGTAGCAGTCACTTTGGGGTTGTGGGTCCAAGGAGCAATAACTTCCTCATTTTAAATTTACCTCTATTCATCATAATCTACATTTTGTACATTTGATACATCTAAGAAATTATTAATTAAGCAAGTAAATGTGTTTAGAAAGACTCCGTACAGGTAAAGCTGAGTTCTGAGCCAGGTGATTTTTTTTTTCCTGTCTGAAATGACAAAGCTCCCTCCTTATTCACATCCAGATGAGAGGTCAGAAGACAGAACATATCAGCCCAATTCCTAACCCAAAGCTCTCATCGAGTCCCAGAGAAACACACGTGTTCATTTCTCAAGGAAAAGGCATTGACTATCATGGAGACCGCGGATCAAAACGCACCTCAGAGTGGATCCGAATCAGCAGGGGGTCAGAGGACCATTAGCAACGATGATCTTTTGTTGATTGACGCTGTTAGTAAGGGAGATTTTGACAGGGTCCAGCGATTGTTAGAACAAGGGGCTGATGCCAATGTCTGTGAAAACTCTTGGGGCTGGACACCTTTGCACAACGCAGTGCAGACTGGCAAAGTAGACATTGTGAATCTCCTGCTTCGTCATGGTGCGGACCCTCTTCGGAGGAAGAAGAATGGGGCCACCCCCTTCATCATTGCTGGGATCCGTGGAGATGTGAATCTGCTCCAGATTCTCCTCTCTCAAGGTGCAAACATCAATGAGTGTGACTCGAATGGATTCACGGCTTTCATGGAAGCTGCTGAGTATGGTAACATTGAAGCCTTAAGATTCCTTTTTGCTAAAGGAGCCGATGTGAATTTGAGACGGGAAACAACGCTGGACAAAGTGAGATTGAAGCAAGGAGGGGGCACAGCTCTCATGAGCGCGGCCGAGAATGGGCACCCGGAAGTCCTGAGAATTCTCCTCAGCGACATGAAGGCAGAAGTCGATGCTCGGGACAATATGGGCAGAAATGCCTTGATCCGTACTCTGCTAAACTGTGATTGTGAAGATGTAAGTAAACACGTGGAGGAGATTGCTTCAATTCTGATTCAACACGGGGCTGACGTTAACGTGAGAGGAGAAGGAGGGAAAACACCCCTGATCTCAGCAGTGGAGAGGAAGCACACCGGTTTGGTGAAGATGCTCCTGAGTCAGGAGGGCATAAACATAGATGACAAAGATAGCAAGGGCAAGACAGCTCTGCTAATTGCTGTTGAACTCAAACTGAAGGAAATCGCCCAGTTGCTTCTTGAAAAGGGAGCCGATACCAAGTGTGGCGATCTTGTTGGGATAGCCAGGAGGAATTATGACCATAACCTTATAAACCTTCTCCTTCATGAGGCTAATCATGACACTAACCCTCCTGCTGGAGACTGGTTGCCTCACAGTTCACATTGGGGGGAAGCCTTGAGAAAACTCCATAGTATGTCTCGACCCATGATCGGCAAACTCAAGATCTTCATGCATGATGACTTCAAAATTGCCCCCACTTCCGAAGGGGGCGTCTACCTAGGGATCTACGACAATCGAGAGGTGGCTGTGAAGGTCTTCTGTGAGAATAGCACACGTGGATGTATGGAAGTCTCTTGTCTGCAGGACTGCCGTGACCACAGTGACTTAGTGGCTTTCTATGGAAGCGAGGAGCACAAGGGCTGTTTATATGTGTGTGTGTCCCTGTGTGAGTGGACACTGGAAGAGAAGGTGTCCAGAGAGAAACTTGTGGAGAACAGGGAAGATAAGTTTGCCCACAGCGTCTTATTGTCTATATTTGAGGGTGTTCAAAAACTACACTTGCATGGATACTCTCATCAGGACCTGCAACCACAAAACATCTTAATAGGTAAGGCCTTGTGACAGTCTTGTATGTGTGACTGTGATAGAACATCACAGACTAAGAGATTTGTAATGAGTGCAGATTTATTTCTGGTAGTCATAGAGATTAGCAGGACTCACCTCTTGTAGGCTAAAGTCCTTTTTTCAACGCCCCTTTAGCTCTTATTCCCAACGTCTATCATGCCCTCATTCCTCTTTCTGGGGACTCAGTAGCTTCTTTAAGAAGGAAGAAGAGCCTGAGGGGGGCCAAAGAGTGGCTCAGAACCAGCACATCTCTGACCCATGATAGTGGCCTACAGTATCAGAGTAGCTTGGGACTTGTGGGCTTAACTGAATGGAAGTCGAGGCCAAGACGTCCTTACCCTCAGAACTTGTTGGTCGGCTATTAGTTAGCCATGGAATATACCCTGAACTATGGCCACGCCCCCTTTACAGTGCCCCAGGAGCTGTGGGAATGGAGAGCTGGTTAACTTCACTCTCATGATTTCTTACTGTCTGCCCTATAGAAAACAAAACATGTGTCCTGCTCTTGACAGGTGCCTAATAGATCAAACGAGGCTGGGTATGGGCAGATAGTATTGTTATTGCTCTCCAGAGAGGACAGATAGATTGTATAACATGTTACATATTTATCTAAGTGACTTGACTATCCCTTCATATTTTTTTATGCACCTCTGAAACTGTCCCTTAGATTCTGAGAAAGCTGTTCGGCTGGCAGATTTTGATCAGAGCATCCGATGGATCGGAGAGTCCCAGACGGTCAGGAGAGACTTGGAGGTAATTTCTGCACTCTAGTTAACTTTTTCTGTTCCTGCTTCTTTGTTTGTTCCCTACCTCAGTTCTCATCGCCAGGTAGAGAACTTATTTTAACCCAGAAGAAAAAACTTCCCAAGGCTTCCTCCACCTTGCCTGCTGCCCTCTCTCCCTTGCATACGATGGCATCTCCATGTGTCTCTCTGCTGCCCCCTCTCCCTTGCATACAGTGGCGTCTCCATGTGTCTCTCTGCTGCCCTCTCTCCC
This sequence comes from Uromys caudimaculatus, assembly GCA_028551405.1. Classification (NCBI taxonomy): domain Eukaryota; kingdom Metazoa; phylum Chordata; class Mammalia; order Rodentia; family Muridae; genus Uromys; species Uromys caudimaculatus. Next base: position 3,410 of record JAPYYD010004792.1, on the reverse strand, counting down.
TTGCATACAGTGGCATCTCCATGTGTCTCTCTGCTGCTCTCTCTCCCTTGCATACAGTGGCGTCTCCATGTGTCTCTCTGCTGCCCTCTCTCCCTTGCATACAGTGGCGTCTCCATGTGTCTCTCTGCTGCCCTCTCTCCCTTGCATACAGTGGCGTCTCCGTGTGTCTCTCCTACAGGAGAATTTCGTGAGGCAAAGGAATAGGAATAATACCTGGCTGGCGTGGAGCCACCTTTCACTGTGACCCCTTTCTTTATCTCTAACTTTTCCCTTCTCCCCCCACTAGCTAGATAATAAGTAACTAAACAGAGGATGCCTCTTCTAGACTTCCAGGAGGCTTATCTGAACACCTCAAAGGTTCCTTCTGCAAACAGTTTTCTGTCTAAGGATAAAGCAAATGGGATTTCCTCCCAACTCTATTCAAACTCACCCACTGAGCACCAAAGAAAACCCAGAGACTGAGGCTCCAGACAGTTCCTGGGGGAGGTGAGGTCAGCCTTCAGGCTCGAAGGAGACAGTGCTCAGCAGAAGTGTAAAGACTGTAACGTGCTCCTGAGAGGACACGGAGCTAGGTCCTGGGTATGGAAGCTGCCAAGCTTCTTCAGAAACAGTTGGGCAATCCTATCCTGGATAGTAACCAATGGCAAATAGCGTTGGTTCTGGGTTTGGTGACTTCTAACTTCAGTTCTTCCCCCTTGGTATCCAGTGTATCTCTTGTGCTGATCACTGCCTATTTCTCTGCCCCACTGAAGCCTAGTTCCCTCTGCTAGAGCTGTGTTCGACCTGACTGGAAATGACTCCATTATCTGCCGCCTCACATAGTGCTGTATCCAGTTCCTAGTTTGTCCCAAGGCTGTCCCCTGTGTTTAAAGCATTCTCCCTTTCTTGACTTATCTATATTCTGTCAGAACATTCAAGACCTGGGTAGAATCTTCTGCTGCTAACAAGTCTATCCCATCGACTCTGGACCAGGATAATCTTTCAGGAAGACTAAGCTGTGTGGGCTACATGTTGCCTTGAATAGCTCTTCGTGCGCAGAGTTGAGCCTTTCTCCTCCAGAGTCCTGCAGATCTGGAGTTCAGGGTGTTATCCATGACACCATGGGACCACAGGAATACAGCCCACAGGTTTCTTGGAATATCCCCCAACTTCCGTTTCCACACTGCCTGTACTGACTACTTTTGCGTCACTCTGAAAAGAAGCTAAATGAGGAAGGGTTTGTTTAGATTATGGACTCAGAGGTTTCAGTTCAGGCTGGAAGTGAGGGCTTGATAGAGAAGATCTCTGTCCAATGAGGTTGACAATCATGATAAGAACTCTCAAATCGTTCAAGGCTACCCAAATAGAGAGGTAACACATTGAAATTATGGCTCGATTTATGGCTTCTGTGCAGGATCTTGGACGGCTGGTTCTTTATGTGGTAAAGAAAGGTGAGATCCCCTTTGAGACACTAAAGGCTCAGAGTAATGAAGAGTTGCTTACAATATCTCCAAATGAGGAGACTAAAGACCTCATTCATTGCCTGTTTTCTCCTGGAGAAGATGTAAAGAACTGTCTGATGGAGCTGCTTGGCCATCCTTTCTTTTGGACTTGGGAGAAGTAAGTAGAACTTGGATGTGTGTTACAGCAGTGGTTCTCAACCCTTCCTAATGCTGCGACTCTAATGTAGTTCCTCATGGTGTGGTGACCCCCAGGCATCAAATCATTTTCATCAATACTTCATAGCTGTAAATTTGCTGCTGTTACGGATTGCAATGTAAATATCTGATATGTAGGCTGTCTGATATGCGATCCCTGTGAAAGGGTCTTTCGACTCCAGAGGGGTCACAGCCCGCAGGCTGAGCACCCCTGTGCTGTAGGTCATTCTATGGAGAAGGGGAAGTGGTATGGGCTACTGTCAGGGCTGGGAATCAGCAGGCCCAGGCTTTTCTCTCACCTCAGCGTTGTTGAAGGTGTGTCCTTGGGAGGGGTGACAACCTGTGGATTTCTGGTTGTTTTTTTTTTTAATATTTATTTTATTTATATGATTACACTGTCGCTATCTTCAGACACACCAGAAGAGGGCATTGGATCCCATTTCAGATGGTTGTGAGCCACCATGTGGTTGCTGGGAATTGAACTCAGGACCTCTGGAAGAGCAGTCAGTGCTCTTAACCACTGAGCCATTGCCCCAGCCCCTGGGTTTCTGGTTTTAACTACTGAAGAACAAGGAAAGCAACAGGGAGGCCTCTCCCAGTATGTAGAAATTTTATTAAAAATCAAAGCATATCATTTTACTGCTTTTTGGAAAATGTAGAATGACCATAATAATTCTATCATTCCCAGCCGCTACAGAACACTTCGGAATGTGGGAAATGAATCTGACATCAAAGTACGAAATAGTACAAGTGAGCTTCTCAAACTACTGCAGCCCCAGACACCAACGCCTTCCAGGAGCTTTGATCAGTGGACATCTAAGGTAGGAACACTTACCTTCTGTGGTCTAGGAAAAGAGTGTGTCTAACAGTGTCTGCTCCTTTCCTCAGAGTTCAGGGCCCCAAAGACACTGTCATTCAAGTTCTGCCTTAGGAAGGCCTTGACCCAGCCCATTCCCCATTCCCTGAAGTCTGGTCAGAAGTCCTAGTGTGATAAGAACAACTGACTAAGTAAGCCTAAGCCAAGGAGCCTCTCCACCATGAGGCCATAGTCTAGGACAGACTGGACACCTCTGAGGCCTGAGCAGCCCCAGCTCCCGGAACTCACATTGTGTTGTGACAACATGTTATGAAGAAAAGATGACCTTTCAAATATTTCTTCTTCAAGACAAGTTCTACCAAATTTGAATTTAGGGGAGCTCTATAAAATAAATCATTATCTCAATCTAGTCTTTATTATAAAACTTTCACTATTGTAAATTTACAAACATTTCTCAAATTTAATTATGGTTTAAACTAACATCAGGGTCTGGGCACCATAAAGCAGAATACTCGTGTTCCCTGTGGGGCTGAGGTATCTGCAGAGATGATGCAGTGTGGTGTATGATGGGTACCCCACAAACACAGTTAAAGCATCCTGAAAGAACCCACGATCTTCAGGTCTCTGAGACCAGCAGCTTCTCCATCTTAGGCCTCTGCTTCACTTGTCTCCACTTGAAATTGCTGGCTTAATATATATTTTTACTGTGAGTCTGCAAGTTCCATTGGGGCCTGAGACAGCCCCTGTCTTACTAGTTCTTGGTATGGAGTATATGTGCCATGACTCTTTGCTGAATGCATGTGTATGAGACTTGTTGTGTGTAGCTTCTGCTACCCTACCTTAACTCCAATAATGGACTGAGCTACCAGCCCCCACCCAGAGAATGCTGGATCTGCAGATGAAACACACACACACACACACACACACACACACACACACACACACACACACACACA
>JAPYYD010004791.1:0-12756 GCA_028551405.1 Uromys caudimaculatus | reverse complement strand
CCGTCGCCGGAAGCTGCTGGCCGTCAGTCTCTGTGGCCTGCAGAAAGCGGGCAGAGGCAATGAGCTCTGGGGACGCTTTGCCCCTGCTATGGGCTTTTCTGCGTTCCTGGTGAGCTGTGGGGCGTGTCTTTGGCCCTCTGCTGGGTCTTGCGATCACCTGAGAGGGATCTTTGTCCCAGCGCTGATTCTCAAATATATATTCTTATGGGGAAATTTTTCATTCAAAAAATCACACTGTTCATGTAACAGTTTTTCAGGAATTTTTGAGAAAATTCCATGCTGTTTTGCATAATGTCTTTGTATATGCCCATTGTACATTTATTTAGAATTCACACATCTCTAGAGTTTGCTTCTTGTATGTTTTTCAGCTGTAGTTTGTTGCTGTCAAGGTGAATATTCATCAGTTGACATGGTTCAGCACTAACTAACTGTTCTTTTTGGATATATCTTTCAGTATTTCTCACTTTGATTTATTTTCCAACTTCTACATTATTTCTACAACTCTCAAATGCTACTGGGTGCTTGTGATTGTCCGCCCTTAGAAAAATTCCACTTTAGTAAATGTGACTAGAAGTGGATATCAGAAAATAAACGCAATTCAAACTCCAGAGCATTGAAGATTGAAGATGGATCTTATCCATTTACATGGTCTGCCACCAAAAGGTGTAGCTCAAATATGGAGTTTGGTGGTTTGAATTCAAATGGCCCCCATATGCTCATATATTTGAATGCTTATGAATGCTTAATAACAAGTCAATGGAACTGTTCAGAATGATTAGGAGGTATGGTCTTACTAAAGAAGATGTGACACTGGGGGCAGGTTATAAAGTTTCAAAGGCCTGCATTGTTGTACCAGTCCCAATTTCTCTCTCTCTCTCTCTCTCTCTCTCTCTCTCTCTCTCTCTCACTCACTCTGCCTTTGGATCAGGAAATAAAGCTCTCAGCTACTGTTCTAGTACCATGAAGACCATGGACTAACAATCTAAAATTGTATGCAAGCACTTAAATAAATGGTTTCATAAAAATTGCCTTGGTCATGATTTCTCTTTACAGCAATAAAACCATAACTAAGTGAACAAAAATTCTAACCAGGAGAGATTCCTTTGAAGAAGAATGATTATAGGTAGTCTCTTGCAGTTTACATATCAAAAATAGAGCACATTTAAACTATTTGCTATATTATGGCTCTTCCCATTCCACTCTCTATTGATTCTTTATTTAGAAAAAAAAAACTTTTTCTGTAACATGTCAAGCAGTTGCATGTTCTTGTCAGAAACATGTATGTATTTATGTATATTCTTCTCAACACAGACACAAAAAAATAGTCCTTAAAAAAATGATACCCTATGTGTGCTAATACTTTCAGATAAATTTAATATCATTCATTTTGTGCATCACATACCTAAATATAAGCAGGCTTTAGAGTCTCACAATACTTGACACAAATACAAGTATTTTATAGGTAGGATCAAGTGACCAGAACCACCAAGAGTTCTAGAGAACTGAATCCTTAAGGAGATAGGAAACAAAAAAGATTCAAGGAAAAAAATGAACTTTAAATCATACATAGGATCAGCTTGAGAAAATTAACTCAGTGTATACAAAAAAAAGCTCATATCCAGTAGAAGTAGTCCGTCTAATTATGCATTGAAATATTCATGAACAGTACTACTGAGTTGATATGATTATAATTTTCAAGCATGCCACTAAATTATAGCACATAACATATTATTCTTTCATGTTAATTTTACTATGTGGGGTGTTTAGATAAGATAGTGGTACATGTTTATGATCTAAGACACATTTTGAGCTATTTTGCCCTTTAGGTGACAAAGCATATGCCAATATTCAAACACTATAGTCTCATAATTGTAACTAAATTAATATTGCCAAGTTGTTGCAGTGTTATTTCTCATTATTACTAACAACAAGCTATTTCTCAATTTTATCTTATTTCATGTCATTGGTAAATATATAAATCTGGAAGGCAGCATCATAAAAAGAGTATCTAAGATAATTTATAATGAAAATATAAGAAAGCTTTATATAATTCACAACTTTACTATTATATTTCTTGGCTGCAATGGCCAATGAATAATTCTGGGGGATGGGGGAATCTACTTTCCAAACTATCCAGTCTCAAAGAAAAGCATCAATTTTTTTTCATTTTTTGACTTTTTATTTTGAGATTATAATATAATTATATCATTTTCTCATTCATCACTCCCTCCAAATGCTCCCATATACCTCTCCTTACTTCTTTCAAATTTGTCGTCTTGTTTTCCACCATTACTTGTTGTTTCTTGCATATATGCATATATATCACTAAATATAACTTTCTCAGTCTGTACAATTTTACTTTTATGTTCATTTTCAGAGCTGTCCATTGGTATTGGCTTACAAGTTTGTGAGAAACCATAATGTTCTATCATAATTTAGTCCCATGTGAAACACTGGCAAAGATTTGTAGTCTTGAAGACCATAACTATATGAAAATATTACTGTTTTCTAGGGACTCTTGTGGTCAAAAAAATTTTAAAGTATAACAGTGTTTTAATGATTAGCAGATTTTATAAAAACTAGTCCTTGTTAGGAATGTAAGTATATATTTACAGTCCAAGCTACATAGATTGTTTGATATGACAAGAAGGAGAAGGCAAATACCTTTGATCTATTTTATATGCTTTTTAAAGAAACTATTCTCAGTTTTGTTTGACATTCTGATTTGAGTTTATTAAGTACATACCAAGCCAAAGTAAAAGAATACATATCAAGACATAGACAAATGTAGATTTAACAAATCATCCTCAAATTGAGTGGTTAAAACATTTAGTTAAAAAACCAAATGGATGAATAGTATTCCATTGTGTAAATGAACCACATTTTCTGTAACCATTCTTCCGTTGTGGGACATATGGCTTTTTCCCAGCTTCTAGCTATCACAGGGCCGCTATGAACATAATGGAGTATCTGGCCCTATGGCATGGTGGGGAATCATTTGGGTATATACCCAAGAGAGGTATAGCTCATTCTTCAGGTAGATCTATTTCCAACTTTCTGAGGAACCTCCAGATTGATTTCCAGAGTGGTTGTACCAGTTTGCAATTCCACCAGCAATAGAGGAGTGTTTCTCTTTCTCCACATTCTCATCAATATGTACTGTCACCTGAGTTTTTGATCTTAACCATTCTGATTGCCATAAAGTAGAATCTCAGGGTCATTTTGATCTACATTTCCCTGATGAATAAAGACTTTGAACATTTTTTTAAGTTCTTCTCTGACATTTGAGATTTGTCTATTGTAAATACTCTGTTTAGTTCTAAACCCCAATTTTTTAATTGGGTTGTTTTGGTTTTTTGAGGATAGTTTCTTGAGATCGTTATATATTTTGGATATTAACCCTCTATCAGATGTGGAGTTAATGAAGATTTTTTTCCCAAAAATCTTCTGATTTGTTCTATTTGACTATATCCTTTGCCTTACAGAAGCTTTTCAGATTTATGAGGTTCCATTTATCAAATCTTGATCTTAGAGCCTGAGCGATTAGAGTTCTGTTTAGGAAATCCTCCCCTCCCATGCCAATGAATTCGAGGTTCTTTCCCACCTTCTCTTTTGTTAGATTCAGTGAATCTGGCTTTATGTTGAGGTCCTTGATCCACTTGGACTTGAGCTTTGTTCAAGGTGCCAAATATGGATCTATTTTCATTTTTTTCTACATACAGACTACTAGTTAGACCAGCACCATTTATTGGAGATGCTTTCTTTTATCCATTGTATATTTTTGGCTTTTTTGTCAAAAATCAAGTGTCCATAAGTGTTTGGGTTTATTTGTGATAGCCAGAAACTGGAAACAACCCAAATGTCCCACAACAGAAGAATGGATACAGAACATACATACATACATACATACATACATACATACATACATACATACATACATAATACATAGATGATAGAGATAGATACATAGATAGATGATAGATAATCGATAGATAATAGACAGATAAATAGATAGATAGATAGATAGATAGATAGATAGATAGATAGATAGATGATAGATAGATGATAGATAGATAGATAGATAGATAGATAGATAGATAGATAGATAGATGAGAGAGACAGAGTGAGAAGAGTTGGTACTGAGGATGGTAGTACTTATCTGTAATCCCAGTATTCATATGTTGGAGTAAGAGGGTTGACATTAGTTTGAGTCTGTCCTGGAACACAAAGCAAGTGCAGATCTGCCAAAATTACATAGAAAGTCTCTGTCTCACAATAAGACAAAACATTCATAACAACAACAAAAGGAGGGAGTAAAACAGCAGAAAACAAATTCTGGCAAGGATGTAAAGAAAATAGAACAAATAATTATACACAGTTTGAAATACAAAATAGTTTAACAAAACAATGCAAATCAATGTGGCATTTTCTCAAAGAAAAAAAAAACTAGAACTATGTGTTCTTCTGTACACTCCAGGTTAATATTCTAAGTAAATGAAATCAGAACACAATAGAGATACCATCACCTTCAGATTTAGCATTTATATAGACACAGCAGCTAGGACATGGATCAGTTTAGGAGTCTGTCAACAGATGAACAGATAAAAATTACATAAAGCATATTCAGCTACAAAGAAAAATAAATTCTATTCACTTTCACAGGAATGAATGGAATTAAATGTTATTAAATTAGGTGTAATAAGCCATAGTAAAAGTGCCAAATATCAGAGGTTTTGTGTCATCTATGAGAATTGAAAATAAAGACTCAAAATTTAAAAAAAAAAATACTTTTAAGGGACTATAATGAATGTTATGACTAGAAAGATGATCCAGGGGATAAAGGCACTTGCTGCCAAGATTAATAACCTAAGAACACTCCCCAGAACTGACATATGGAGGGAAAAACAAAATCTCATAGGTTATCCTCCAACTTCCTCAGGTATACCATGTCTTGTACACACACACACACACACACACACACACACACACACACACACATACACGTGAAAGAGATATGGATGGATATATATAGAAAGAGATGATGGATGGATGGATGGATGGATGGATGGATGGATGGATGGAGATAGATAGGTAGATAGGTAGATAGATGATAGATAGATAGATAGATAGATAGATAGATAGATAGATAGATAGATAGATAGATGATAGATAGATTTTTAATTAAATAGGCAAGACCAAGAGGACATGAGGTAAGAGCAAGGGAGAAGAGTATAAAGCTTGAGTTGATCACAGAATCCTATATACAAATGTGAGAATACCACAGTATAATCTCTTAAGCATACAATTATTATGAGATTTTATACAATCATCATGAGTTTTAAAGTATATGGTAATATAAAAATATGCATTCATCAGAAAGAAAAATAGTAACAATGCTGCATGTTCATACCATGAATTTGAGGCTCACGCGGCTGGCTTCATTTCTGACTGAAACATTGTTGTCTAGTGCACTTAGCTGCAGATATCATTCCCTTAACTCTAGAAACAATTGATTCTAAATTATCATCTTGTTTGAGGATTAAGAATGCTAAATCTTCAATATGTAGTGTAAAAATATGTTGTCATGCAGACATCTTGTCAGGATAGCAATTGATATATAGTGCATCCATCGAAACATTCACCAAGAAACCAAAAGCAAAGCAAATAACAGTAGGGAACACAATAGTAGGGGGTGCTGTTTTAAATTTCACTGATTTAGAACTGTAGTTCCAAATCATGGCATGGACCAGGTACTCAGATGTATTTCTTCTCTTGGTTTATAAAATGCAAGTACCGGAAGTGGTCACAGATCCACAGAGCTACACTGAAAAATGTGGTATTATGAAATACTTAGCTGTCTCACAAGTTTATAAACATAATGTAAGAAGAACACTATGATCAGGATATTATTTTAAAGAGCAAGAGAAGGGACTTAATCAGATTTAAATAGAAGAAAATTTGAAAGGGGGCCAAAAAGATAATTTTAATAGTAGAGGTTAATAAAATAAGTGTTTACCAAGAAAAGGCCATGGGAACAGAGAAAGTACAGATAATAACAAGTTACAAGAAATAAAACCAAAGCTCTAATGACAGTGAAGTGGACAGGAAGGGGGCAAGAACAAGAGAAGTTTCTAACAGGAAAATAGCCTGAGGCATTCAAGGTTTAGGCATCCTTAGTAAAAGAAAGAAATAAAGGTGGGACAGGGAATATAAGGTGAGTAAAGAATGACAAGTGACAGATTTATTTATGAGCACTTTGTATTTGAGGTTCCTTCAAGCAATCCATGTGGAGCTTTCCAGAAGGAAGTATAAATCTGGATTGGAACTTAGAATAGATATTGGAACCGGTGACACACACACCCTCAGCAGCATATGGTGCCTTCTAGCCTTTCCACTTTGAATTTTATTTTCAATAAAGAAAACAAGGCAAAGGGAATGTGTATTTATTTCCTTCTGTGATCATCTGTCTGAAAAATAGAGGTTATCTCTTTTTATGTAATTTGTTAAAACATCCTGAATTTCTAAGACAGGAAAAATAGAAAAGAAATCCCCAAGGACCAGATACATAATGATTATTTCGATATATGATATTTTTGAAATGACAGTAAAAAACAATGTTTCAGAAATGGAAAACAGACTAATGGCAGCCAGAGTTGGATTATTAAACCTAATCCTTAAGTACTGGAGAAAATGAGTGAGGTTGTTAAAGGGCAGCATGAGGGACAACTGAGAAGACAGAATAGTTGTATGCTTGATGACGTGACTACATGTGATTAAATTATGCATAACTAAACACATACAAATGCAAGAATAATCATGGAAATGGAAGTTGATATTGATATGTTCTATTAAAGTAGATGTCTTGGTTGTAACACTGCACTATGGTTTTTAAAAAGGTACCATTAGGGAAAACTGAATAAAAGATATACAGGATTCCTATAGCATTTTTTTGTGAAATGTTTGTCAATCTAAAACTACTTGAAAGTAAAGGGCTTATTTTTAAAAATATTTAAGCAAGGTGATTTAGAATAGAGAAAACAATGTACAAGATCTCCCATTTTTTGTCATCTTTCCTCAAGTTTTTTCTCACCTCTGATATGATTCTTTCTTGCTTCTTAATTTTAAGTTCTAGACACAGATTTATTCTTCCTTCCGTCTTTATCTTGGGTTAGTAAACCTAATTATTAATATATTGAAGGACATTCCTGATAAAGGGGCAAGTTTATGAGGACAACATGGTCAGGAGGGAGAGAAAACTATTTTCCAAACATAAAAATGAGTTGGCAACATTGTGATGGAATTGGATAAAGATTTTGGAGGAGTGGAGAAAACAGAGAACAAGAGAAAATGATTGGCAAGTCCTGAGACAGAACAAGGCAGTGTAAGGCACGTTCCAGTGAAAATTCTTTTTCACTTTTGTTTTGTTTTGTTTTGTTTTTATTTTAATTTTAATTTTTATTTTTGATGCTTTATTTATATTTCCAATGTTTCCCCCTTTCTAGGTCTCCTCTTTGGAAGCCCCCTATCCCCTCCCCCTCCCCTGCCTCTATGAGGGTATTCCACCTCCCACCCACCCACCCACCCACTCCCGTATTCCCACCTTGACATTCCCCTTTCCTGGGGCCTCTAACACACTCAGGCCCAAGGGCCTCTCTTCCCCCTGATTGCCAACAAGACCCTCCTCTGCCACACATGTGGTCTGAACCATGGGTCCCTCGATGTGTATTGTTTGGTTGGTGGTCCAGCCTCCAGGAGGACCAGGGGATAGGGCCAGTTGACACTGTTGCTCTCTCCATGGGGCTGCAGACTCCCTCAGCTCCTGCAGTGCCTTCTCCAACTCCTCCATCTGGGTCCTCATTCTCAGTCCAGCAGTTACTGTAAAGTGAAACTTGGGTATTCCGAACTTTTGGGCTAATATCCACTCATCATTGAGTACATACCATGTTCATTCTTTTGTGACTGAGTTACCTCACTCAGGATGATATTTTCAAGTTCCATCCATTTGCCTGCAAATTTCATTAAGTCACTGTTTTTTTTGTTTTGTTTTGTTTTTAAAAGAGGAAATTATTTTTAATATCAAAGGTTATAAGAACAGACTCATTGTTCTTACATTCATACAAACTTAATTAGCTATATGGAGAAGACTGAATGAAAGCTTATATATCCTAACAATTCCTCATTAGCCACTAAGAGAGCTATAGACTGAAGCGGTGGCTCAGGACCACACATTCTCAGCAGTTAGGAAGGTGACTCAGCAGGATTGTCTAATTCCAAACCAGCCTGGGCTACACAGTGAATTCCAGATTAGCCAGAGTAAGAAAAAAATCTCCATATATGACATAATACATGCTATATGTATAAAAAGGAACAGAAAATGTCAATGGCAAGTATCTATAGAAATAGGCCTTGTTTCCTCTGCCCACCCTTATTTTTCCTAAGAAAGCCAGGCATGACGGCGCACATCTTTGATTCTGAGATTTTCTACATAGTTTTACAGTACTGTAGCCAGGGCTGAGTTCCATGAAATTCATCACCTGTGGTCCCCTTGCTTGCTGCCCTCAAGGTTAGGACTGAGGCCTGGGCACAAAAGCACCCAAGGCCTGCGGTAGGTGTCTCAGAAGACAATGACTTAGTGTCAGCCAGCTGCTGTGAATCATCCTGGGCACTGCCAGTGGCAGGCTGAGAGACTGGTTATGACAAGATGGCCGCAGCATGTTCAATGTCATTCTACAAACAGCTTTATAGGCAGCAGTTCTATGTGAGCCCCTAATGGTTTCTGGTTAGGCAGCCTTCTCCAATAGGATAATTTACAGTAGAAACCATGTTCTACACTGAATCTGGCCCAGTATAGACAGGGATAAGGGCAGGACCGGAGTGCCAGGAGACCCATTTCTTTGTTGCTGGGTAGGTCTTCTTACAAAATGGACAATACAAATCTTGAGGCTTTAGCTGCTCCCAGCTTGGTGTGCCCCTGTAACAAGAACTTCCTCAGATACCAGAACATGAGGTTTTGCGATAGACCCAGAGAGAGTGTTGGCTAGCAGCTCCTTGATGTGAAGGGACCTCTCGCTTATCAGTTCCTTGATGCGAAGGGACCTCAGACTTAGCGGCTCCTTCATGTGAAGAGACATTTTTGTTATCCAGAGAGCTCTGCAGTGCCTTGTTCTCATCTTTCAGGAGAGAGATTTTTTTTCTAAGTCTCTCGTACTCGGTCTTGCTGTTGCTGAGCTGTTTTAACAGGTTAGAATTCTCGATCTTCAGTTCCTGCTGCTTCTTCCGTGCTGCAGTTTTCTTCTCCTTCAGCATCTCCACTGTCTGTTCCAGCGTCTTCCAGTGTTTCTTCTGTTCAGTTAAGCTGAGGGTGAGCTGGCTGGTTTCTTTCTTGAGCTATTCCAACTGCTCTGTCTTTTCTTGATCTCTTACAATAAGCTCCTCCATTTCCTTTTCTTGAGTTGCCAGATCACCATGTCCTCCTTTTCTGAGGTTATCTTCTGGTTGTATTCTTTCAGGCAGAGAAGCTCACTCTCCCAACAGGCCTTCTCTTCCTCCCAGGAGGCCTTCTCTTCCACTTCCTGTTCTAAGCTCTTGTTCATCTTCTGCATTGCCTCCAGTGACACCTGCTTCCTCTGGAGCTGCTCATGGAGGTCCGCATACTTGTCTTTCAGTTCCTGGTTTTCTTGGTAAAGCTCCTCACTGAGCTGTTCCATCTCTTCTATTCTTTCTTTATTGATAACAACCATTACGTCCTCGTCAGGGTCTGTTTGGAACTGGAAAGGGATACCTGTTCCCCGGACCAAACCATCTTCATTCACATAGCAGAACTGGTAACGCTCCTCATCCTTAGGCAGATAGTAGGCTTTGAATTGGATTTCCTGCTGTGTGGCTGAGTCCTTGTTCAGGTCTTTGGGCAAGGGAGCCCACATGAAGGTGTAATACTCCTTGGTTGTCTTCCACCCTACTTTAAAGATGCTGATCCAGTCCTTGCTACGAGGGACGAACTTTTCAGTGAGGGTATAACAGCACATGACATCTCCTCCAGGAGCATAGAACTTCTCCACATTGCTAAATAGGACCTGAGAGAAACTGCCATTTTTCTGCAAGGTAGGTATGAGGCACTGCTCCATGGTGGAGTCCGGGCACAGCAGCCAGCAGCAGCACAACAGCAACAGGATAAGTCAGTGTTTTTAATAGCTGAGTAGTACTCCGTTGTGCAAATGTACCACATTTTCTGTATCCAGTCCTCTGATGAGGGACATCTGGGTTGTTTCCAGCTTCCGGCTATTGTAAATATGGCTGCTATGAACATAGTGGAGCATGTGTCTTTATTACATGTTGGAGCATCTTCTGGGTATATGCCCAGGAGTGGTATAGCTGGGTCCTCAGGTAGTATTATGTCCATTTTTCTGAGGGTCTGCCAAACTGATTTCCAGAGTGGTTATACCAGCTTGCAATCCCACCAACAATGGAGGAGTGTTCCTCTTTCTCTACATCCTCGCCAGCATCTGCTGTCACCTGAGTATTTGATCTTAGCCATTCTGACTGGTGTGAGGTGGAATCTCAGACTTGTTTTGATTTGCATTTCCCTGATGACTAAGGATGTTGAACATTTCTTTAGGTGCTTCTCAGCCCTGCAAATTTCCTCAGTTGAGAATTCTCTGTTTAGCTCTGTTCCACATATTTTGGTAGAGTTATTTGGCTTTCTGGAGTCTAACTTCTTGAGTTCTTTGTATATATTGGATATTAGCCCTCTATCAGACGTGGGATTGGTTAAGATCTTTTCCCAACCTGTTGGTTGCTGTTTTGTCCTATTGACAGTGTCCTTCGCCTTACTGAAGCATTGCAATTTCATGAGGTCCCATTTGTCGATTCTTGATCTTAGAGCATTAGCCATGGGTGTTCTGTTCAGGAACTTTTCCCCTGTAGCCAGGTTTTTGAGACTTTCCCCCACTTTCTCTTCTATTAGATTCAGTGTATCTGGTTTTATGTGGAAGTCCTTGATCCACTTGTATAGGGAGATAGGAATAGATCAATTCTCATTCTTCTACATGTAGACTGCCAGTTGAACCAGCACCATTTGTTGAAAATACTGTCTTTTTTCCACTGGTTGGTTTTAGCTCCTTTGTCGAAAATCAAGTGACCATAAGTGTGTGGGTTCATTTCTGGGTCTTCAGTTCTATTCCATTGATCTACCTGCCTGTCACTGTACCAATCAATACCATGCAGTTTTTATCACTACTGCTCTGTAGTACAGCTTGAGGTCAGGGATGCTGATTCCCCCAGAGGTTTTTTTGTTGTTGAGAATAGCTTTTGCTATCCTGGGTTTTTTGTTGTTCCAAATGAATTTGAGAATTGCTCTTTCTATGTCTATGAGGAATTGAGTTGGAATTTTGATGGAGATTGCACTGCATGTGTAGATTGCTTTTGGCAGGATGGCCATTTTTACTATATTAATCCTCCCAATCCATGAGCATGGGAGATCCTTCTGAGGTCTTCTTTGATTTCTTTCTTCAGAGAGTTGAAGTTCTTGTCATACAGATCTTTCACTTGCTTGGTTAGAGTCACACCAAGATATTTTATATTGTTTGTGACTATTGGAAGGGTGTCATTTCCCTAATTTCTTTCTCAGCCTTTTTATCCTCCGAGTATCAGAGGGCTACTGATTTGTTTGAGTTAATTTTATATCCAGCCTCCGTGTAAATTCTTACTAGTATGATATTTCCTGACTAACCAGAAAGAGAATAACAACAGACCTCAGGACCTTAGATTTCCCATTTTTATGATTCATCTCTATCTTGTGATAGTAAACCTAATCATTAGCATATAGGATATGTCTTGGACAGTGACCAGCAACTTACTCAGAGCTCTCTAGCAGAATGCTTATTCACAACCTCATATGTTCATGGGAATCTCTAACTGGCTTATAACCATTTTGGATATGTATAAATACCAATCAAGAAAAACAAAATAAATTCAAGAAATTGTTACCATCTACCAGTATTTAAGGAACTATGACAGAATGGATAATTTTGAGACCTTCCCACTCCATGTTCATGCCAAGTTGACTGCCTACTTTATTATGAAATCTGAGATATCATCTATGGGGAATTGGGTACATCAAACCGCAACATCAAAGATCTTTTATTGTTCCACCTTATTTTTTTTTTTTTGAATTAGAGTCTTGCTCACCCCAGAGTTCATATTGGATAAAGGTGTTAGCCAATGCTCTCGAGGTATTTATTGTCTCCATCTATAGAAGTGGGGTTATAGCTATGCAGTACTACTATACCAGGCTTTTTATGTGGGTGCTGAGTATCCATACTTAGATTCTCGTGCCTGCCGAACAAGCACTTAGTCTACTGAGCTAAGTTTCTAGCTCCAAACATGAGCTATCTTCTATTTCTTCTGCATCACCAGCAAGTTCTCCTTTAGTGGTAAGAATTATCTTCAACGTTCTACATATTATAACATCTCTCTTCCTAAAGAACAAAGTCTCATAACACAATTGAAAAGCTTCTCATAAAAGATCCCACTCAGATCGTAAGAGCCAGGAGTGGGCTGGGGACGCGCCCCACAGCTCACCAGGTACTGCCCTGAACCCGCAAGACACAGGGACGAGGTAGGCGGGCCTAGAAACCCCCCCGGATCCCAAAAGCGGGCGGCTGTGGCAGGAAACCTCTGCCCGGGACACTAGGATTCCATAGACAGGCAGCTCCGGGAGAAAATCCTCTCTCGCAGGCACGAAGAAAAGCCCCTAGC